>JAULBM010185388.1:0-17628 GCA_032357055.1 Geukensia granosissima
TCTTCCCATATGCAAATCTACACATTGTGTCTAAGCTTCATGTAAAGTTTCATTGAAATCCATTGAGCGGTGTAGGAAGAGATGTGCTTACAAGCTATGTGGACAGACAGACGGAAGAATGGACAGACAGACAGACAGGCAGGGTGATTCCTATATACCCCCCCCCAAACTATGTTTGCAGGGGGTATAAAAATGTATTTTCAAGCAAGATTAAAATCCGCATGGCTCTCTCACACTTGGTAAAATAAGATTCTGGTGTTCTGTCTGAACAGATGTATACCCCTTCCACTGGTGTAAAATAGGCATTAATACTGTGAGTAGAGCTAAAATAGAAACCCCACTCCCATTTTTGAGAATAATGGGAAAGTCCATGGATTGTTGACACAAAAACTGCTAAGACTGGGAGCTCATCGGTTGAAGTCATCACTCCAAAAATTTTAAATTTGACATCACAATCTTGTCAGCCGGTATGGAATATCCATTTCAGATATAGACGGACCTTTTGCTGTGAAACTGTGGAGTTTGGTTTTTCCACCTGCATGTTAAAACCCTCATCAAGGGGATGTCCCCTGGTTGGGCAGGATGTATAAATTCTCAACTCATCTCCGACGGAACTGTTACTGCAGTGCCCTGTGGTGAGAGAAGGTCATCCTTTTAGCAGGTTAAAGATCCCTTTAAATGAGTGATCTATCCTTGGCCAGTTGCTAAGGCTAAAATCCTCACCCCCTACGCATACAGTCCCAATTTGGCAACTGTGGCTAGAAAATTCTTAGCCAGATCCCCATCCCACCCTATTTATTGTTTGATAACTGTTCTTATCAAAATTATGCATGAAATATTTGCCAATGGATGTTAATCAACAATCAATATATCAATCAATCAAATCTGACCTGTATTTAAAAAGAAATCATCATCTGCTGTGAATTTCACAAAGAATCATAAGTCTAGAATTGATCGTAAGTTTTTGCGTCACAATATTATTTTGATTGTTATGTAACACACTTACGATTAATT
Organism: Geukensia granosissima; assembly: GCA_032357055.1. Lineage (NCBI taxonomy): Eukaryota > Metazoa > Mollusca > Bivalvia > Mytilida > Mytilidae > Geukensia > Geukensia granosissima. The sequence goes on from JAULBM010185388.1 coordinate 1,015, forward strand.
TCAAACTTAACACTTTTTGTGAAATCCATTGCTGGAAAATAATTTGAAAGATGGACAAACAAAGCACCATATTATTTTTGAGGACCATAAAAGCATCCATTTAACCACCTTCCAATATATTCTTAAATTAATGTACCATACCAGCCTGTCACTACAGGAGAAATCTTTTTTCCTTTTTGGCTGCCATTTCTCTGGTCGACCAGCACCATCTAAAATATATGCAACAAGAAAAAGTTATGATTAAATTATATCTATATAATATAAATTTTATTTCTTGAACACTCTGGTTATATTACAATACAATTTTTTTGGACCAGATCGAGATTTGGCGCTGTAAATAAATATGAGGATATTCACAAAGTCTTAAGTCTTTAGTATGGTAGTATAGTGAGAGTGTATATGTGAAATATAAAACAAATATAAACATAAACAAGAACCAATTTTTTTTCAGAGCTGACACAAGGAGAAGATAATCCATGTCATTGTCTATTATGGAAAATTAGAAATAAAGTATAGCACATTTTGTTTCTTGTATGGACTTTATTGTGGAAATTTTACCATGATAAAGTAAGTAAAGGATACAAAAATTCTTTTATTCTTTTTTAACTATAATAATAATAACTGCAGAGCTTGGAATGCAGAGCCTGTATCATTCACCTGACATTGGGCCAATCAGAAACAAGCATTTAATGACCAATAGTGGCCATGATTGCTTTTAAACATCATAAAGAATCCCCAGATTTTTCCTGTCAAATATTATTCTATTTGGCCAAGTAGTTTCTGGGAATTTATTTTTGTATCAGCCAATCAGAGGAAAGAATCATCCAGGGCAGCCCTGTTTTAAATCTGATCAAGAATAAATAAGAAAATTTTTATGACGAACCTTGAATTGACCTTTCCTGTTAGTAATGTTCCAATTGGTAAAGAGTTTCAGAGGAGAAGATACAATTATGCATTTGTCAATCAGAATTAAGAACCATTTAGGGCCACCATATTTTTTGGTTGAATCAGGTCCATTAAATTCTTCAATAGATGCTTCCTTTCAAATATTGTCTTACAGCTCGGTGGTGTAATGCGTGGTCGCCTCGAGTGCCGAAGGTCGTGGGTTCGATACCGGGCCTGGTCAAACCAAAGACTTTAAAATTGGTATTTGCTGCTTCTCCGCTAAGCACGCAGCATTAAGGAGTAAGAGCAAAGACTGGTCAGCCCAAAGTCAGAATAATGTGTCTGGGTAAAGTGGCATGTCTTCCACCACACTGTTGCTTTTGTGAGCTAGCACTTTAAATCCTGCTCAGCATGTCGGTCTAGTACAAAGCAGGGTTCATCATCATCATTCATTAATATGCTCTAGTCCTGAATATGCATGAAAATACTTGCCACTGAACCTTAAGCAACATTCAATTAATTCAATCAATCAAATATTGTTTCATTTGGCCAAATGGTTTCACATGAAGTTTTTATTTTATGTAGCAGCCAATCAGAAACATGATTTTGTCCAATCAGGATGAAATGAGGAAGCTTTATAGGACCTTGTTTACCGGTAGATGTTTTCTATAGAGTAATGTTCCTTTTGGCTAAGTGGTTTTAGAGGAGAAGATATATATATGTAATTTCTGTCATTTGAATAAATTAGAATGAAACTAATTTCTCCTGGGTTATTCAGGTTGAAGAGGGCATTTTTTTAGCACCAACAGTTTTGTCGTATTTTGTAAGCTGGTGATTTGTCATTCAGTGCAACATCTTTGATGTGAACCACCAGCTTAAGTTCTATCAAACTTTATACAAAAAGTGATAAAGTATGGATTGAGTTTTTCTGATGTTAAGATTGATAAGTGTATATATGTTGTAATACAGATGCCGGAATGAATAGCATTGGAGTTGTTATAAATGTTATTTATTATTACAAGTTGTTAGTTGTTTGTTATTGCCCAAGAATGATAATTTGGTTAACATATTTGAGTGTTCTCTATGTAATGAAAGGTTGACCAGGATAATCATCCAATGGTGGCCATGTTTTTTGTCCAATCGGGACAAAAGGAGCAAAATTTGTAAAGGACCTTCCATAAATGCCTTCTGTAAAAAATTGTTTCATATTGCCAAGCCATTTCAGAGGCGAAGGTTTTTAAAATCTTTTTAACCAATCAGAAACAAAGACTTTCCATGACCACCATGTTTTTTGTCTAAGGGGGACAAAATGAGCAAACTTTGGGAAGTCCCTTCCATAGATGCTTCCTGTCAAGTTTGGTTTCATTTGGCCAAGTTGCTTCAGGGGAGAAGATGAAAGGACATACAATGAATGGCAAGTGATGTGGCTTTTGGCCAGGTGAGCTATGCTGAAAATAATAAATTTTGAGACAATTACACAAAATTTCTTTATTTCACCATATGAAAACAAGATGTCTTTGGATTTATGAATGACATCTATTCATTTGTAAAAAAGGTGAAAATGAGACAAAGCATGTGGCATTATAATTGACAACTAGGAGTTGTTTTTGGACAAAAACATATGTCTCCCCCCCCCAAGTATGCACATATATATGAGGTCCTTTCTAAATATCAAGTTTCATAAAAATTGTGTCTCATCAAAGTATGAAGTTTCATAAAAATCTGATGTGTAGTTTCAGAGGAGTTGCACTGACAAGGTCAATAATGAGGAATTTTTAAGTTTAATGAAGGGGATTGAATGCAATAGTACATATGATATCCCATCAACGTATGAAGTTTCATAAAAATCGGATAAGTAGTTTCAGAGGCGTTGTGCTGACAAGGTTGTTAATGAGGATTTTTTAAGTTTTAAGGGGGCACAACTCCAACAAAAATGAGGGGATCAAGATTTCATGGTACCATGCACAACTACATATGATGTCCCATCAATGTATGAAGTTTCATAAAAATTGGATGAGTAGTTTCAGAGGAGTTGTGCTAACAAATTTTGTTACAGACACATGGACAGACCGACACACATACAGGACAAAAAAAAATATGTCTCCCCACCATAGTGGGTGGGGGACATAACAATGCCATAATTTTATGATTTGTGCCAGAACACCTGAGTACAAGTTACTTCTTAGTAAAGACAAAGGAAATTGCCATAAATTACCAATGAATACCATTACAAAGATGAACCTAAAATTATATATTTAATTAATTCACCAAAATCAAGTGAAGTGAATTATATAAATTGTTTATTTACATAATCAACAAACCTCCAACATAAAAACTTGATTCTTTATCCACCATTATCTTCTCATTGCCCTGAAATCAAAATTATATGCTAACAAATATCAGTAAACCTGATGATGGGAAACTGATACATCCAACCATTTGGTTATTTATCTAAAGGTTGAACATACCTTAAAAATGACTTATATCATTTGGGCTATTCTTACAGGGTTTCTGTAAATGTCTTAATTTTTGTATGAAAATTCTTTGAACGTAACTCTTGTATGCACTTATCAAAGGTTTTTTTATCACATAAAATGACAGAATATGTACCATTTTTACCACACTTCTACAACCAAAAGCTGGCTTGGAGGAATTTGAGAAAGAAAATTGTTTTGTTTAAGGCCTGATCAAACTGCCGATACTCTATGTTAGAGTTTGTTGGAACAGATAAAAATGTTATGAAAGAAAAACTATATATCTTATTCCTATAAAATAGTGTTTTTATTATAGTTTGAAAAAAGTGAAAGCAAAATGCAATAATAATTTTAAGCAATCACAATGTATCTTATGTTGCGAGAAGTGACTTTTTGCAAGCACTAATACGAAACCAGGAGTACAAATTGTCAAAGCTGCATATAAATAATGTAATTTTTAAAAAAGACCTGAAAATGTTTTTTAGATGCGTCTGAATGAAATGGAGTTGCTTCACATGTGGCCAGTTGAGCTAAAAATGAAAAGTTGCTAATATCTATTATTCTATTTTGTTTGTATTGTAAAATGTCTTCAAAAAGAAAATCCAACAGTTCTTTAGCTTATTTGGTTGTACAATGCTCTATGGAATATAGAAATTACTTAGAAACTACTTGATACTTGATATGATTCAATTTTGTAGATTTTGATTTAGATCACCCAAAATTATCAGAACCAAACTTTGCACAATCAAAGATCTACAAAGTACAAATGTTTAATTAAAATATTTTGGTTATGTTTTTGTGGTATTTTTACAGAAAATAGTCAAATATGCCTGCATAAATGTAACCTATGGTTAATAAGTATATATCTATTACACAACACCATATCTTATAGTTAAGCCAGTAACATAATTTGACTTTTTAAACAAATAACCTATTTTCTTGTAAAAATTTAAATATTTTACCAACCTTTTCTTGAAGATAATAAAACATTCCTTGGGCTGGTTTTCGGTACATTCCACCACCAGTGGATATTAAGATCTGGAAAAAAAATACTGATATTCAATAAAATTTACATTATGGCAAAATAACTTTGTATATTTTATCCTTGTACTCTATTCTGAACAAAACATATAATATACTTGCATGCTCCTCTATAAACTATCTACAGACAAAATATAGTGAGTCTGTATAAAATTATTTAAAAAATGGACTGGTATGTGAAAAAATCCTGCCAATTAAAACAAATCACTCATCCATGAAAACAAGATATGGGACACATGACATACAACAGGTACATCTATGAATAAATTTGCACACTTAATAGTGATGATCTGTCATGTATTTACTGAAAAAATGACCTTATCACAAAAGGTGCATGCAAGTATGCTATATGTTATTTGACATTGATCTCTTTTTATGCCCCCACCTCTAGGCAACGGGGGCATTAAGTTTTCCATTGTCCATCTGTCAATACGTTTTTCAATTTTCATCAAAGTTTCTCAGTTGTGCACTTCCTGTTTGCAGTGACTGATTGAATTTCTGTGCTGAATGATTTCTCAGCTTGTGTATGTTGGATTGATTTTTGGTCGAAAGGATTATCAGGGTGAATTGTACCATGTCTCCCATTTTCAGGACTGCATTTTGCTATTTCCTGTTTGCCAGGATGGGGGCTTTCAAGTCCCAGTGACATATTTTCTTGCAGGTAAAAAAAAAACTAAAAAAATTTGCCCAGCAGAATAACATTTCATGAGGTGGACTAGAACTTACAAATTTATTAGATGTTGCCGTAGGCATATGACATTCCAATTTCATGTTAAAAATATTTTACCACAGATAAATCCTCTGTACATAATATTCCCCCATACATTATTTTAATTTGAGTCTTAGACATACCGTAATGTTCGTGGCAGATTAATTTTCGCTCATTTTTGCGGAACAATGAGTCACAAAAATAAATCCCGCGATACTTTAAACTGTTGGACCAGACATTTCTGAGTTAGAAAATTAAAAGGAAAGTTTCCATATAAAACAGAAATTACTTTCATGGGAGAATAAGTATCATTATGATTTGACAAGTTTATCAAGCTGCTAACATATAAACAGTTGTACATATTTGTGACGACACTAATTAAACCTATAGATCAAACGATTGTTTATTTACCAGTATTGTGTGGCTTGTTCAATAAATAACATTTATAACCTCAAGCATTTTAATTTTTTTTATTTTCAATTTTAATCTGAACACACTTACCATCTATCGTAACAAATTAAAAATCTTTGATTCCATCAATTATTGGTAATAAGTAATTTTATGTTTGTCATTTTTTTAATAAATAAAATTTTGTATTTATTTCCCTTTGTTTCAACACTACAACCCAACCAGTGTGTCACCAGTGTCATATATTAGGGTATGAAATGTGACCTTAAATTTTTGAAACTTATAGTAAAAATAGGCATACACTGGACTTTCATCCACAAAAATTATTTGTCACCAATCTTCAGTGCCAAAAATAAAACCTGAAAAATATATTCCACATGTTTGGCCTTCAAAATCATGAAAATTTATTCCCACAAAAATAACCCACTATACAGAAGTTCCCTTTGTAAGAATTTCACAAAAAAGTGATCTTAACAATTTATTTACATATGTACAAATGTAAATATCTATCATGTCACATGAATATGTAAACTGTTGGTTCAAAATTTAGGTAGTAAAAGTTAGCATTACTTAATCCACAAGTAAGAATGTTTGTTTGCAGTTTATATTTCACCTGTATAGTTACACCTAATTCATCATTGTTTGATTTACTATTTACATTATATTTTATACTGTTACAGGGATACCCCTACAGTACCACAAAGTAAATTGTCTTTGTTTACTACTTATGTTTTACCTTATGAAAATGAAAAGGTATGGTTTACATTCCAAAAGAACTGCTCTCTAACCATGAGAAAAACACAAGGTCTTCACAATGCCTTCAACAATATTGGAATAGCCTTTGGTCATACCTTGGGCTTCTATTGTTACAGGGATATACCTACATTTCAACAGGTAAATCATATATTTTCACTAATTATGTTTTTCTTACATTTACAGGAAACCTCTGCAATTCCACCACATATATTGTAGTTGTTTATGATTTATGTTTTGCTTGCTTTTTCATGAATAACTTTACATTGCCACAAAGTAAGTATTATTTGTTTACAATTTATCTTTTACTTACCTGTATTGGTACTCCTAATTTGTCACATAAAGAAGTAAATTTTGTTTTCAATTCTTCTACAGTGGTCTTTCCTCTTGTAACACCAAGCTGTTAACATGAAATAAATGGATAAAATCAAAACTTTTTTAATGTTCAAATGGGACTTCCTAAATTGTTTTTTTGTACTACCCATGTTGAAATACACATTTCCTAAAGCCTGCTTTGAATTTAACTACAGGTTGCCAGTAGCCTGTATAACTCACCCAGTAGAACACCATAAAAAGACCAATTGACCAAGTTGGTTGCAATTTGATCAGAAGATTTAGACATGAGAATTTTTTTAGGGTTCTAAGGAGAATTCCTATAGGGTTTGCTGTTAAACAGAGCCTGGCTGTTGTAAAACTTGTCAGTGGGGATGCTGGATTAAATGCGTGCCACTAGCAAATTGGTTTCTGATTGGACAATTTTTTAGTGTTCCCATGTAAAACTGTTGCCATATTGGTTGGTAAACAAGGATGCCAGGTAAAATTCTGGGAGACATCAGTACCATTCTGTTATGTTTAGTTCCAATAGGCAAAGCAGTTTCAGACAATTACATCTTTACTGTACATGAAATTTCCAGTGTCTCCACTGTTAAACCGATCTATGCAGTTGAACAAAGGAGATTTCAGATCTGATTCTAAGAGGGAACCATCTAAAGACTGTTTCACTAAAGTCTGGTTCTAGTTGGGTCAGCATGGTTGAAAGTAAATTTCAATAGGGTCTAAGTTAAAGTAGTTGAAACAGTCATGCTGCATATCTCCACACTACTCTGTTGTTTGAAAGTATAATGTGAACCAGCTTAACCCTAGGGCATGTCCCAAATGGTTTAACCTTCTTTTCATTTGGATTAAGAATGTACATATTCTAGGATTGGGATCTAAATTGTTTTAAGGTAACTTGAGATTTGAGATATAAGAGGTAGACCAACCCCAGGGGATAATCTCAACTTCTCTTTTCATTAGAAAAATGAAAATATAAGGTAAAGTGTGAGGATCTGAACCTTTCAAATAAAAATTAAGATTTCCCAAGGGTAAAAGGATCTCATGACAGGTGTTGCCAGCAGGACAGGAGATGCTTACCTTTCTGCAACACCTTATCCCCCTCCTCATATGCACAGAAGTTTGTGAAGTCCTTTTCCAATTTGACAGGATTTGCAACTATCCTGAATAAGACATGATTTGACACTGAGTTTGACTCTAGAGACTTCATGACTGCTGCCTAGTGCAGGACAGGGGATACTTTCCCCTCAGAGCATAGAATCACACTCCTGTTTTTATTTGTTTGTTTGTTTCAATGGGGTTTAACGCCACTTTCAACAATATTTCAGTCATATCGCCGAGGTCAGTTTTACTGGTGGAGGAAGCCGGAGTACCCGGAGAGAACCACCGACCTTGGGCAGGTAACTGACAAACCTTAAGTTTAAATCAACTACCTGGACCACTCGGCCACCCAGGCCCCTCCTGTTTTTAAAGGAGTTCATGGGTTCTAAGCTTTTTTTTCTTTTTATTTTCAGTTCACCTTTTAGTTTGTTTCAAATCTTGAATATTTGGACTTTTGACCTCTCACAGGGGTATCTACACTTGACTTACTAAGCAATTTTGGTATTTTTTATGGTTTAAAGTCTTATTAATACTGTAGCAGGTAAATTAAGATTCATAAAACTGGGTGTTATAGAAAGTAACAAACCATCTATGGATCACATATTGTTTTCTCAAAACAGAAATTAATGATTAATTTCAATGTAAAAGGACCAGGGGCTGTCACTCCAAAAACATCAAAGATACATGAATAGCTGGCTGTTTTTTAATAATGTTTTACCCACATCCTGATTCTTAGAATGTTACTTCAGCTGTGTTAACAAGAATGACAGCATTATTTTCATTCTGAATACTATTAGAAAAGTTGTCCTATCAAACCAATGCCCATGTTGTCATTTCTTTTATTCTTAAAATCGAAAGATTACAACTATACATAAACTGCAGAATGTAATTAAAGTTTACCTGATTTGTGAAGAAAACGACTTTATATCCATCTGCATGCAGCTGTTTCAACTTCTTTGGAATTTCAGGATAATGGATCCTACAAAATTTGTTCAGAAGAATAATTAAGGTAATCAAAACACATAAATATAAATTTTGGCCTTGTAAATATACTTCATTCCACATAAAACAAACATTTGAATGAAAGAGATAATCCATTTTCATTTGTACACTAGAAAACAGAAATCTTTATTTTACATGATGTGAGTTTTTAGATTTGATAAAAAGTTTGAACTGCTCAACACAAAAATCACAAAAGGTTTACCATGCAATTGTCATCTTTTATATATAGTTACACATTTTGTATTTCAGGGCCTTTTAAAGCCTCCGTTATGGTATGGACTCTGGTTCATTGTTGAAGGTCGTAATGAGACCTGGAGAAGTTTAAATTCTACTTTCATTTGGTGGGTGGCTGTCTCATGGACAATCATGCCACATCTCTTATTTTTATATTTGTTGTAAAATAAATATTTCAAATACATATATCCCTGCAGACCAGAAAAAAGTCCCATGAAACAGGAGTTGATATAAACAACTAAAATTTCTTACAATCTATGTACTATGGTTATAAAGCTGCATACAATATTCAATTCAATCCATCGATTTGAGGCAAGATTTTCTATACTATTCCATATAGTGAAAAATGGCCATGTCTCATGAATAACAAGAGGCTCCCAGGAGCCTGTGATTGCCCACCTGGCTTGGAGTTGCCGAATCAAAGATAATGTGAACAAAAATTTAACACATTGCTTGATAATTGTCTGCTTGTTTTTCAACATAATAGTAGTCCAATACTGTTTCTGAAAAGAAGATGAAAATAAGAAATTCCCATAGGGTCCAATGTTAAACTAAGTGTCCTCATGGTGGCCATTTTGAATTTCCGATCGACAAACGATTCACAAAGTACAGGACCATCTAACAATCATTTTTGTAAAAAGCAGTTTCTGACAAAAAGATGTTTGAAATTTGGATCAATCAGAACACATAATTGGCACTGGCGGTCATGTTGAATTTATGATCGGCATCAATTTCACAAATCTTGTAAAGGACCGCCTGCCTAACATTTCTGCCAAGTTTGGTTGAAATCAGTTCGGGGTCTCAGAGAAAATGAAAATGTGAAAAGTTAACAGACGACGTTGATAACACCAACGACGATGACGGACGCAAAGTGATGACAAAAGCTCACATGGCCATTTGGGCCAGCTGAGCTAAAAAGTTCAAAATTTGAAGATCGGCCAAAATGTATCTTTTCGGAACTTGGACCCAAATTATCTCAAAACGGTAAGAGATAGCAAAATTCTGTTGACATACTCAAAAAAATAGTGAAAGCTCTCACTGAGAGTAATCAAATGAAAAAATCCAATAAAAATCCGACAACAAAAAAAAAAAATTTACCATACCCAAGAAAATGACATTTTTGCTCCCTTTGAACCCCCTTTTTTAAAATTCGTACGGTTCCATCGTAACCTGGTGTCTCGCCTGCTCTAAGCATTGCCAGTATATGAAATGTACTTTTAAAAAAAAATTTTATGCGCAGAAACATTAGTGGGATTTGTCTTTAAGTCTATATGATATAAATATGCTCAAGGGAAGCTCCCTGGTAAGGTTCATAAATATCCACAAAGATTTGACAAAACTATTGAAATTTAAAAAAACTTCAACCTAAGGGTTAACCAAAATTTTGAAAAAACAGAAGTCCAATTAAAGGTCAAAATATGTAAAACTTTAAGGGACAATTTTAAAATTTTATTCTGAAGGATTTATTATCTATGTAGAAAAGTATTGAGCCAATTTCCACAATATCTTATAGTATTTGACAAAGCTTTACCAATTTGAAAAAAAAACTTTAAACAATGAAAAAAACTAAGTCCAATTATCCATCAAAATGTGCAAAATAAATTTTTTTTCCAATTTTCAATCTGGATGATAAAGATAAAGCAAAAAGAACATCCTTAGCAAGTTTAATTATTATCTACAATATTAAACTTTATAAAAAATTTAACCTCAGAGTTAACCAAAAAAACTAAGTCTAATAATCGGTCATAATCGATCATTTTTCAGAAATTTAAATCTGGAAGATATCAATATCCCTTAGAGAAGCTTTTCAGCAAGTTTCATCATTGTCTATAAAGATTTGACAAAGATATTAAAATTCGAAAGAAAATTTAACCTCAGGGTTAACTTAAACTTTCCAAAAAAAAAAATTTGGTCCAATAACCGGTCAAAATATGTAAAACTGAGAATAAATTCAAAATTTTATCCTGAAGGATATATTTTTAACATAGAGAAGCACTTGAACTACTTTTGGCAACATCTAATAAAATTTGACAAAACTGTACCAGTTTTGAAAACTTTTACCTGAATCAATGAAAAAAACTAAGTCCAATTATCTGCCAGAATACGGAAAAATTAAAATTATTTTTTTTTTCACAATTTAAATCTGGATGATATCAATATGCTGTGGAGAAGCTTTTCAGCATTATCTATAAAGATTTGACAAAGATATTAAACTTTGATAAAAAAAATTAACCTCAGGGTTAACCAAAAATAAGGCAAAATTCAACTAAGTCCAGTTATCGGTCAAAATACGAAAAATAAAAATTAATTTCAAAATTACAACATGTATGAAATATTTTAAACATAAAGAAGCTGCTGAGCAAGTTTCACTAATATCCATAAAGATTTGACAAAACTATGGGAGTTTGAAAAAGTGTGGACGCCACCGACGCCGACGACGACGACGAAACTTGGATCGCTATGTCTCGCCTTCAGCGACTTTCGTCGCAGGCAAGAAAAAAACCATTGAATTAATATAAATATCTTGGTTCGTGTACCTTCGTTGAAAGAGGGATAGTGGATAGTTTTGCATTATACAGCTAGCTGACATCTATGCAATAAGGTACAGCACAAAGTTATCAAGCTTTAAAACAAATCCCAAAAATCAACGACAGTGAATGATTCGCATTGACGTCAGTACTGTAAGTGAGAATTAAATACGTACGACGCAAGGGAAGTTAAGTGGCTTACAGAATGCATGCAGTGTCTTAAATATATCTCTACCCACAAATACGGCACTCCATTAATTGACGTGAAAAGAATTAGAAATATTATATAAAAAATAATTAATAAAGTTTACGGTGGAAGCATGAAAAAAATCCTGAAATAAATAACCTCAATCTAACATCATTCCTTACTTTGCAATTAAAAACCTATGTCCTATGTACATTACTCCATCCGTCGACTAATTTTTTATTGGGATGTGACAGCAACGTCTAAGGACAAAAGTATAAGGTCTCACTATACAGTTTACTTGGAATGGCCACAATAGTTCCTTCAAACATAAGAAATGCTCTGGCAGGGTGTTCTGTATTTAAAAGATAGTTATGTACCTGATTATGTAAAGGTGATATGTTATTCTAAGAGCTAAATATATGTGGTTATTGTAAATTTATAGCAAAAGTGTTCTTGGTGTAGGAATTTTGTGTACTAATGTACACCAAGCGAAATTTGCCACGACACAAGTCAAAATATATAGAAAGTTCAGCTACAATTAAAGTATGTCATGTTATATATCGTTGGAATTCTAATTTTTTGCCGCAACTCATCTTGCACTTAAAGTTTTAGTTTTCCTCAGCACAAAAATTTTCCATTACCCCTCTATGTTAAATTTTTTACATTGAACAAATTTGTCTCAATATGGCATGTTTTCATAGCTAAATATCCCGCTTCGGTGTTATAGCTAGAATATAATTTAACTTTATTCCTAAAATTTTATCTTTTATCTGTCATAAAACGACAAAAAATAAATTTTTTTATCATGCCTTGTTACCTGAGACCATTGGTTAATTGCACCATCAAAATGAAACAAATTTACAAAGTCGGAAAAATTAGCATTACACCCTTTGGGGAAATTTTTATATATCAAGTTCAAATGAATTTTTAGCTACAGCTTGATCCAGCTTCAGCTGCGGCAAAAAATTAGAATTCCAATTAAATATACTATGATAAATGTCACTGTAAAACTTTTGATACAGGTTAACTTTTGTTGTGGCAAAATTCATTTGGTGTACTATAACATCAGTAAACAAGCCATGGAAAGTCCCTTTTGTCCAAAAATATTCATATGATGAAAACATGGATTTTCATGACACTTCAATCGGACAGATTTTTTGAAAAAAGTCAATGCTCATGACCATATTTTTGTAACTGATTTTAAAAATTGTGTTTATTTCATTTCCAACGATTTATAACATGTGTGCATCGGTACCCGTATTAATGTTCAGGTCTAGTTCTTGAACATTGCTTTTTTATCATTGAGTTCAATGGAAAACGTCGAGCCGTATAGTGAGACCTAGATCAAGATAGAATGAATACATGCATAGTTTATAACATCAACCATATCTTAATTAAAAGCACTTGTTTACTTCCTTTGCTGTATAAATATAGTGAATGCAATGCTGGACCGATGTTTCAAGTAGTTTCCTCTCAACAGAAGCTTTAGAGGAAGACTGAGATCCAGCCAAATACCAGCATAAAGAATATCTACCATGTGCAATATAAGAAATGAAGCAGGGGTAAGATACAACATTGCAAATCACAAATTTTAGAATATAAATCAGTAACGCAATTTTCTGTAAAACAATATGGCATTGTGGTAAAAAAATGTTAGGCAAGTCTGACCACTGGAATGGTAAATACCCCTGAATACTTTTTGTCAACCAGCAGAGTCATCGATCCCGACATGAACCGTATCAAGATGAATACACTTAATTAGAAACTATTATAGAAATCTATTCGTTTTTAATTCACATATATCTAATTTAGAAAGTATTTTATAAATGTAAAACAATATCTTTATATAAATAAATAGTTAAGCCACCATGTACGAACAATACCAAATCACAATAGAAAATAATTACAAGCGACTAAAAACAAAGACTCAATACGTCGAAACGACCACGGAAGAACAATGCCTAACTTGATACATTCGTGAACATTCCTAGGTGGAGTCAAATAATTGATTGCGGGAAACACGAAAAACGACGAACCTAACATATCTGCAAATTTGAAAAACCTCAATAGTACAACTTTCCAAAACTAGATCACAGGTATAAAGAAAAAGGGTAGAACGTGGTTCTATAATGACAACCAATCTGAGGTAACCATATATGTTGGTTAAATGTCGTTTTTATCAGAGAATTAGTCCTGATCTACACTGGTTTCATGAATTTTAACCGAGGAGTTAATAGAAACCTACACACGTCTGTGTGAATAAACTACAGGCAACTGGTAGTCAAAGGGGGATAAGTCATAGTGCTCATTCGTTCGTAGGTATGGCCACTTGTCATTTGGTTCACTTATGTAACCCAAACGAAATTTGCCAGGATTTAAGTCAAAATATATCGAAAGTTCAGCTATGAAGTATGTCATGTTATATATCGTTGGGTTTCTAATTTTTTGCCGCAACTTATCCTGCAGTTTAAATTTAAGTTTTCCTCAGCACTAAAAATTTCCCATTACCCCCATATGTTAAATTTTTGACATTGAAAAAATTTGTCTCAAAATGGCATGTTTTCAAAGATCAATATGCTGCTTCAGTGTTAAAACCAGAATATAATTCAACTTTATTTCTAAAATTTCATCTTGTATCTGTCATAAAACCACAAAAAAATAAAAATTTTATCATGTCTTATTACATGTGTACTGTCACTTGATTGCACCATCAAAACAAATGGTTTACAAAGTTTACAAAGTTGAAAAAAATAACATTACACCCTTTGGGGAAATTTTTTATTTCAAGTTAAAATGAATTTTTAGCCACAGCTTCAGCTGCGGCAAAAAAAAATAGAATTCCAACGATATATAATGTGATATATTTCACTGTTAAACGTTTGATACAGGTTCACCTTTGTTGTGGCGAAATTCGTTTGGTGTACTATAGTTCAACCTGTTCTTGTTTTGAGAGAGAGAGAGAGAGAGAGAGAGAGAGAGAGAGAGAGAGAGAAGAGAGAGAGAGAGAGAGAGAGAGAGAGAGAGAGAGAGCAAATTTAACAAAATCACATAAAAGCACCTTCAAAAGCGTACAAGAGCAGTTTAAATGTATTATAGATATTCTTGGATCATCTGATAAATATTATTGTGTCAAAATCAAAAACTAAAAACACAGCTCATGAAAAGTGGGCTCTGCATGTAGCTTTTTAATTTCTGTTAAAAATGTTGTAATAATGTTACATGTGGAGACTGTTCCGTGCAATCTTATATGTCCAGATAGTCAAAAACATGGCTCAGTTCCTTATATGTCCAGATAATAAAAAACATGGCTCAGTTCCTTAACGTATTTGGATATCAATCTTCTTCAAATCGGTTATGAAATTGAATTAATTATCGATTGGCTAACAATTGGAAAGGGATGTCATGATTTTGAAGGGTCAACAGGAGCTATTTGTTAATTTAATTAACTTCTCCATAATAACCAGTTAGAGGATGATTTATTACGTGTTGAAGTTTGGAAACAATTGTTAAACTACCCAGTATTCACCCAGGGGGTGGAGAAGTTTTGTGTCAAACACGACAGGATTTTTACGTGATTCAAAATGAAGTGGTAAAAATCTATCTTGTCATTTTTTTTTCTTTCCGGAGGGTAACAACAGCCGTTTGAACAATGATTGGATGTATCGATCTTCGCCATTCAGCAATTGATCAGTTTACCCTGGTTTCCAAAAAAAGTCAGAAAAATAAGCATAATAAATCCACAGAGAGTATATACATACAGACTCCTAGATATTATCACAGACTTATGTTTTATACTAACTGAAAAATCCCATGAATAAATGTGAAACTGGTGTGATTGAAGAGAAATAATTTATCTGACACATTTTTTAATTAGCTCGAAAGTTTTGACAGAAGAAGCTTCAATATATAACCCAAGAACCAAATGCAAATTTTAAAGCTGCGAAACCAGAAGCAAAAACACAAATTCAATATACAAAATTATCCAATGTTGAATAAATAGTATATAGTATGATTCATATATCCTCTCTGTTCATTAATTCTAAAAGTTGGTAAGATATATTTTAAAATACGAAACATTTAATCAACCCTATCTGAATTATTTATTCAAGAACTTCAAGAAGTTGACTCAGTTTAAATCTATCTAGTGTATTGATTCCATGTCATTCACAATAGACATAGATATAAACATTGGACAAACAGGTTACTGCTATTAGTAAGAGAGATCACACACATGCTGGAACTATGTAGCACCGTCTTCCCGCTGAAAATGTCAAACGAAACGAAAAAAGCCGCACACATCTCATGTAAAAACATTAATTTAAGGAAAAACTGAGGCGCTTCACAAGCGCAGCATGATGCGACCGCAGCACATTGAAATGTGAAAGGTGAACAAAAGACCCTTTGGGTAAGTGTGGACACAGTATAAAGCTGGAAACAGTAATATGTTGGACACAGTATAGAGCTGGACACAGTAACGTGCTGGACACAGTGATATGACTGGATAAAAGATCATTTTGACTCATACTATCCTCAAAACTGGTGTCACTTTGTTAATTTTTTCATAAGGAATCATTTGGAAAAAAACATCAAAATCGTATTAAAAATTAAAATTTTTCATATTATACGAAATTGAATTCCCCTCCCCTACTACTTTGACCGCTTTTAACTCAAAAACGGCAAAAGATAGAGAAAATCTGTTGACATACTACTGAAAGCTCCTATTGAAAGGAATCATTTGCAAAAAAAACCATCAAATTCGGAAGAAAAATAAAAATTTCTAATCTCCTGCAAAATAACATTTTTTAAACCCTTTGACCTCTTTTATACAAAAAGGGTAAATTTTACGAAAAAATGCTTGGAGTAACTTTTATTGTATTTTTCATAAGGCATCATTTGCAAAAAAAAACCATCAAAATCCGATGAGAAATAAAAAAGTTTCAAACATTAGGTCGTGGCCTT
>JAULBM010185499.1:0-16846 GCA_032357055.1 Geukensia granosissima
ACGTGACTTCCGGTGACGTCACTTCCGCCTCCTCCCGACTCCTCCCGAAAAATCATAACCAGAATGCACCCATATACTACTATTATGATATTATAAGAAAACATTGACATAATTGATTATGATATTACTAGAAAACATTGCCATTATTGATTATGATATTACTAAAACATTGCCATTATTGATTATGATATTACTAGAAAACATTGACATTTTTTATAATAATGTTACCAAATTTTAGTAATATCATTATTGATTTCTATAAAAATAAAAAATGGCATTCAGCAGTTTGTTTATTTATTCAAAATTGATTTAATTCAACTTTTTCATAATTAATAACAAGTTTGAAGGGAAAAGATGGTGCATACAAAAATAATTAGGGCATGATTTGGGTTAGACTCAAACTAGCGAACAACAAGATAGTATCCAAAGAAAAGGCACCAAAGCACTGTTTTCACGAGATTTAACACTACGTTACGTTTTTAAACCATGAAAAATTGATATTATTTTGATTTTTTTTCTCTTCGTAATTTACAAGTTTTATAATTTTCTGAGACAGTGAAAAGAATTCGATGATACCAAAAGGGTAGACAGAAATCGTTATATCAGAAGACAGACAAGACCATGGCCAACAAAATGAAATGAAAGAAAAACATAGAACACAAAACGCTACACTGAAGCTAAGGCTGGAGTAACACGAACCCTACAAAAACCAGGGTGAGTTCAGAGTTCCGGAAAGGTGATCACATCCTGCACCATTGTCATTTGTGAAATGGATATTTTGTATCGGTTAACCAAATGATGGTGACCGAATATTTTGGGAGTGATGACTTTAATCTTTCCAGGAAAATTCCATCTAGCTTTCTTAATTGTCAGCAGCAACCCTCTGTCAATAAAATCCTGATAGAAAGCCTTGAAACAACGGAAAATTAAACACTAGGTACGCAGGTGCGACTGGAATGTTGCTACACATGAACGGAAAGTTTAAAATCAGAAAATCAACGTCATCTCTCTTATACTTAAGTTTTGTTTTTACCCCGCCCTTATTGTCAATTTCTTGATGTAAGTCTTCCTATGAAGGTTTATGTTTCTGTAGTATCTTTGATTTCAAGTTAAATGGGATATATGCGGACATCATAGTCACCAAATCATTGAAAGAACGTCATCTCTTATTCATTTTCGGATACTGCAATGTATGCTAGAAAAATTGGAAGATTGATTGTTGCTTAACGCCCAGTGGCAAATATTTCATGCATATTTAGGACGGAAACAAGTTAATAAACAATAAATCAATATGTCGAGACTGTGAGCAAGGGACCGTTAAGTAGGGACTTTTAGACTGCCATTGGAAAAATTGCGGGGTAGATAGAGCCGGAAAATTTAGCCTTGTTACTGGCCGCCTACTGACCACTCAAAATCAGTTGTTACAAGTGGTCTTAAGTGTGCTTAGGACGTAGCAATTCCTACACACGGGGCGTCTTTTACGTCTCTCTCTGCAAGGATTGTATATATATATACAGGGGAATGCTTATAAGATACAGTTAACATCTTTCCAGCATTGTATCTTTTGAATTCCCTGATGGTTATCTAGATTTACAGGGAATGCTAATAAGTTACAGTTAATATTTTTCTAACAATGTATCTTTCAAAATTCCCTTATCTTTACATTTGGCTTACCTGTGTTTATAACGTCATGAATTTTATAATTCATTTGGTCCATGAATGTATCTAGAAATTCATTTAGTTTGAATGATTTTCCAATATTTTCCCCAAGCAAAATCGCTACAAAAACAATTAAATTTGGCATTTGTTTTAAACGTATGAAGAATATGGATCGTGTCTTTCTGGTATACATTCCATATCTGTACAGGGGAATGTGAAACCAAAATATTTAGCCAACATTCCCCCTTTTTTCTGCAAAAACGCTCTGCAGAGTTAAATCCGGAAAAACCGGGAGGATGTTGACAATTATTCTTGATTTTTTTTCTAAATCCCAATACTGCGCTTTTCGTCTCGCCTGCAACAAAAGTCGAGGCGACACATAGTCGTCACAATATCGTCGGCGTCGTCTTCCGCAACTGGTTTAACTTCAGGTTCAAGTTTTTTTCAAATTTTAATAGCTTTGTCAAAACTTCATAAGATTTTCATGAAACTTGCTCAAACGCTTCTTCATGATGCAAATATATCATGCAGAGTAAAATTTTGAAAATCTTATTTTATTTTCCCGTAATTTGTTAGATAATTGTTATTAGTTGTTTTTTGCTCTTGAGTGATGGTTTCACCCTAAGGTTTTGTCAGACCTTGATATCTTTGTCAAATACCCTTAAATTTTAATGAAACCTGTTCAGAAGCTTCTTTGTTAAAAATATTCAATGAAAAAAGAATATGAAATAATTTGTTTTATTGTTTTCCAATTTTGACAGATATTTTGACATTATTTCAATAACGATATCAGTTCTTCATGGATTTTATTGATACTTGTTCTTCATTATAATGATAATTAATATTGCTCATATTTTTTTTTTATTTTTTTTTTTGAAAAGTTTATTTAAACATATATATTTTTCCCACATTTTGAGTCGCAACACATACTCATAGTATATTGAAAAGAGAGAGCAGACAAGACACCAGGTTCTGAAGGAACGATAAAGTTTTTGGTATAATTTGGGTCACAGTATATTTTTGTTTACAGCTATCGGTATTCACCTTGCCCTTTTTTTAAACATTTTGTGGAAAACCTATGAATCTTGTACTCACCCTGATAGGGATAAAGTGTCTACTCTTAATAAATCCATCCATAAATCCTCATAAATTGAATAGAGAAGATTTCGGTTGCAATTATTCCTTGTGCTTAAACTAAATGTCCCAATATAAGAATAGTCCTCGATGTCAAGTAAAAGTATAACACAATGAAATAGTGGTCCTAAATATCATGTACAATAGAGAGAATCAATTTAATGAAATTTTGGATGAATATCTATCAATATTTACTTTCTCCCGATAGAAAATTTCATTTTGCTGCTGGACAAACAAAATTTAATCGTTGGTATCTATAATGGCTGGACTTTAAAGATGGTCGGATTAGGCAGAAATCGATATCTATTATGACCGGAATTTAAAGATGATCGGATTAGGCAGAAGTCGATACAGTAAGTACCACTACAACATAGAGAATCATAGCAACTTTGATGGCATTCCACAAAAGATGAAAACGCTAATTAAACAGAAGAAAACAAAAAGTGATAAATCGAGCAAATGCGTGTTCATACAGAAATCTTTCACAAACAATAATTAATAAAGTAAAAAATTGAATATATAAAAAGTCTTTCCGATAGGATGGGCTCAATCAATTGCGTTTGACAGCATTACTGAAAAAAAGAAAAAATACACACGATCAGCAAAGATATCTCCCCCAACGGTCTGCACGAGTGGTTTGGATAACTTATCTGTAAAACTCATCTTAGCTGATGAAAACGACCAACAAACAGTGTTTTGTCACACCACTGTCCCAGGGAAGGGGAGGGTTGAGCGCTCAAAAACTGTTTTAACCCCGCCACATAATGGGCATGTCCAAAGCCAGAAACTTATAGTCCTGTGGTTGTCGTTTTATTCATTCAATTTTTTCAATAGATAAGGGCGATTTTCGTGTTTATGAAAGTTTCACGTTATGTATTTTGGGGGCCATTTATGGTATGGACTCCGGTTCATTATTGAAGGCCGGACCCGTAGGAGTTCAATTTCGACTGCCATTTGGTGGATGGCTGTCTCATGGACAATCATGCCACATATCTATTTACATAAATGGACCCTACATAAATCTATAGGAATTGACGAAACAGAACACAATATTTAAGCATTTTCTGTAAAACATTATTTTAAAGGAGACCATCAAAGGACCTAAGTTTTCCTTCACTTGGCTTAGTGGTTTCATAGAAGATACAAGATTCAAATGAAATAAAATCCGAGAACCATGCTACTTGTTTGGTCAAAATTGGCTTAGAGGTCTAATGTTTAATGTCTAATGTTAAACTAAGTCCACTTACGACAGCCCTGTTGGATGGCGCGAGCACAATGTTTAAAGGGCCTAATCAAAGAGCTATATTCTTACGTTTGACGTAAATTAATTTTTCATGAAAGGTTGACTTTGGCGATTTATTTTAGTATCAGAGATATGGAAATGAGGATTTTCTTTGACTGTTGAGATGTTATTTTTTTTATCAGAACAAATAAGAACTGCAGCTTTGCAGCTTATGTAGACAGCCAAATCCATTTCTTAAGACACTAGTATTATACTGGTTCAAGAATAAATTAAGCAAAAAACTAAGTTTTAAATGCAGACTGAAATATTAGAACAAAATATTTAAATACGGTATGTCCTAAAAACATGTCAAGCAAATTTTTGGACATGACATCAATGAGTGCATCACTTTGACAACACAATCTGCTTCAGGAGAAAAAAATATTGACCACTTGATGGCATTTTTTAATGTTTTTGCCCTAGATGACATTGTTCATATACATGTACACCAACCAAAATCATATTTGTTGAGACATGCATTTTTTCTTTATACAACTTAATATCATAAAGGTGTGGCAATCACTTCACGAAAGCAAAACTGTTCAGAAAATATATAAATATGTTTTCCAAGAAAATCTTGACAAACGGCAAATTATGCAATTAAGATGATGCTTCATGGGAAAACAGTTATTTTTTGCTCCAATATGAACAATTTCAAAAGTTCAAAGAGATTTTTTTGAAATTTATTGATATACTGTATTCCTTTATTAAGTGCCCTCTCACCTTAATGTTGTTTGAAATCATTAAATGTCCCCCAAAACTCCCAGTATTCCAAACCTTTACAAGAAAGAAGAACAGAAAATTCTTTGAGAAGGTGATATATCATAAGGTACCTCCATTTCTCACCTTGTGTATAACCCATTGTTCTTAAACACTTCACATAGGTAAATTAGCAGCAAATGAGAATGTTGTTGCACATGCTGTCAATAATTTACATTTTTGTCACTTGCCCAACGCCTTGTTTCCTTCAGCTATTAATGCTATTTATACACTAACTGGATGTGTTATGATTGATGTCATAGCTTAAGAGAACCAGATTTGTTATCAATTGTGTTTAGATTTTGAACAAGCTGTCAGAAACAGCAAGTTTACAAGTCGGTACATCTTGTTAGCTGTCAGAAACAGTAAGTTTACAAGTCAGTACATCTTGTTAGCTGTCAGAAACAGTAAGTTTACAAGTCAGTACATCTTGTCGTCTCTTGTTTTATTTGTTATTGCCTCCTTACTATGTAACGACTTCAAAAGTTAAATCATATGTGGTGGTTTTAAAAGTCTGATTTTATGTTGTTTTGTCACAATACTGTCCCAGGTTTGGTGGAGGGTTGAGTGCTCACAAACATGTTTAACCCCACCACATAATTTATGTGCCTGTCCCAAGCCAGGAACCTGTAATCCAGTAGATGTCATTGTTTATATGTTTAGGTGTTATTTGTATTACATTGTTTACTTATTTGGCTGATGGTTGTTATAATTGAATATCATCACATTTTTGAAAGGTTCTTCAGCTTGCTGAAGGGTGTGGACATGTTTCCATTATTGAAGGCCTTAGGGTAATCTGTAGAGATGTTTGTGTTTTACACATTTTGGATGACTGTCTCATGAATAATCATACTACATCTCCTTTTTCTATACACATGGTTAAAAAGAATCATTTAAGAGCCATTACTCCTAAAAGGACAATTCCTGCTAATGGTTTGTTGGTCTTGTTTTACTGATTTTTTCTGTTGTTTACAGTTTCTCTCTAGCTATTATTTTAAGATAGTAAACATAATCACAAAACTGCATAAAAATAGTCATTCAAGGGCAATAACTTGTTAGGAGTTATTTAACAATTTCCATCACTGTGACTGATCCCTAGATGTTATCATGATGGTAATTTCTAATGTTTACACTTTCTCTACCTACTTTGATCTTTGAGATAAAAGCCACAATTGCATAAAAATAGCCATCAAGGGCAATAACTCCCATAAGATGTAAAATGAAAATTATGTACACTTGTCCTGTCTTTCTTGTGTTGTTCATTCCTTTCTGCTGTACCTATGGTAACATTTATATTTCATATATCACAGAAAAGACAACTCATATATGTGGTAACTATTTGTATTGTCTTAAATCTCTTGAATAAGTTTTTTACTGTCTCTCAATTCCTTTTCCTTTTTAACTTGCTCCACTTTTTGTTTGGTTTCATGTACGTCTGCTAAGTCACTGGTCAAGGCACCTAGAAAAAAAATTATTATTATTGAGGATGGTCAAAAGTTAATTTCATTTTAATGTCTTTGGCCTTCTTTTTCCTACAATCATGTTTTCATTTTTGAATTCCATGTTTTTATGAATGAGTATGTTATTTGTTTCCTGTAATTTTAACATTTCCAGTGCTTCAGTTTTTAAACATGTAATATCTTGTGGTTGAAAACCAAGCATTGATTTTCTTTACAACTATATATTGAGGAGCTGGTTGGACAGATAAACCAACAGATTTGTTCATTAATATAATAGGAGATAATCTACAAACAGCTCAAAATATTTTAATGGAAGAAACACAGAAATGATGCAACTAGCATGAATTACTTACCAATAAATTTTAGTACTACTTTACTTGTTTAACTTGAAGGATGATTTTGTTATTTTTCTTAGGGATTCTGTTTGGTTGTTATTGGATGCAGTAAATGAGGTAACTTAATATAAAGAGTTTGAAAAAACAACAGGGGTCCAACAAACATCATGTGTCAATGGTGAAACCATACCTTGGTGATACATGTATTGTCCTTTCCTAGAAACTCATATCTAAGTAAATGATGAGAACACACCTGGGGGTTTAGACCTTTTCTAGCCACTCATATCTAAATAAATGATGAGAACACACCTGGGGATATGGCCCTTTTCTAACCACTTGTATCTCAACCAATGGTGAAACCACACCTGAGGGAAATCGCCCTTTGAAAAGCCCATGAAAACTAGACTTCTCCTGAAATAAAAACTAAGCCCACAAAATCAAAAGTCCTCAAGAAGAAGTTCCTGTCCCATTATAAATGCACCTCTTAATGAGAAATATCAATATGAATAACTCCCTTTATCAACACATTAAACAGTCTACACAACAAAAATGGAAATGGATAGTAAATTTGCATATGCTTCAAAAATAAAAAAATTAGAAAGTTCCAATTTCAATTTTTAGACATATTCTAAGCATCAATCAGGTTTATTAAATAATGTTTCAAAAGAATTTCACATATTTTGCAAAAATGTTTAATTCTATTGTTTAAGGTATGAAAAGTTCATTTGGTTGGGGGTTAAAATCTGAACATAGAAAAATTGATGAGACTTTAGGATTACTGTATTTGGCTGTAGATATTACGCATATATACATAATACGCAGGGCCTTTTTGGCCCGCAAAACCTAGGAAAATGTCTTGTTCGTATATATTACACGGGAGGACTTTTGTTAAGAATGTCCCAGTAAAGATTGTCATGATCGTACAAGTTTTCACCACTGTCCGGTAAATATGATGTTTGTTAGGGTGATCGAGTCTTCATGTCTTCTTATTTAACAGTTTAAACAACTTTTAATTAAAAAATAAGCTTAAATAGCAAAGAATTTCAAGAAAATAACGACTAATTTACCACACGGAAGTGACAGTGCGGTTAAAATATCTTTCAGAGTTCGTTCCGAATCCGTGTTGAATTTATCTCTGTTTTTTGTAACTTTCAAGCAAAAAGAAACTGTTTTAATCATTTTTTACTGAAATTTAAGAAATGTTAACAATAATCAGCTACCTTTTGATAACCGAGAGATACTTAAACTACTGTTGAAACTTCTATCACTTTACGATCATGTGATGTTTTGTTTTGTTAAATTACAAATGGCGGCAAGTGTAAACGAAGTTCTTTTGTATCGATATATGAAAGAAAATACCTATTACTGATAGAAAAAAAATAGATTCAAGTGGGTGAAAGTTGATCTATATTTCACGTTTTGCCGAAAGCCTTCTTTTATGAAAAGCCAATCTGACAACTTGGGGTAAAATCAATAAAACTTCGTGTAGGGTTACATTGTACGCACCCCTAACCTCATGAAACCCTTTTAGGATAAAAGATAGCGTATAATCATTAGCCAAAAACGGTAAATACAATGGAACTTCAATAACTGAAGCACCAACGTGACCAATAAAATTATTTTTAAGTTAAAATAATTGAGTTTCACAAAAACGAAAGCAGATGTTCATTTGCAGAAGAAGGCTTGAGGGATTTAAAATGAGGTTTGAGGTATTAATGATGTCCTTTGCATTCAAGTTTGAGCCATGAAAGTATGACTGTACAATCATGTGACACTGAAAGGTCATGTGAGCTATTGCCCTCACTTGGTATCCGTCATCCATTGGTTGTCCTATCACATTTCCCGTTTTTAAGCTCACCTTACCCAAAGGGTCATGTGAGCTTTAGGCATCACTTGGCGTTATTGCCATATTTGGCCAAATTTTCAAAATTTATATGTATTTCATCATATATCTCAAACACTATTAGAGACAGAATAACACTTTAAAATGCAAATATGTTCAGCATGATGAGGTATACCTTTCCTGAAATGTTGAAGAAAATTCAATCACCGGTTTTTGAACATTTTTATGTTTTATCTTGTCCTAAATCACATTGTTCATTGTATT
Source organism: Geukensia granosissima (assembly GCA_032357055.1). NCBI lineage: Eukaryota > Metazoa > Mollusca > Bivalvia > Mytilida > Mytilidae > Geukensia > Geukensia granosissima. The sequence continues at coordinate 8,737 of JAULBM010185499.1, forward strand.
ATTATATATTTGTAACAAACAGCAAAGTCAGAAAGCTACATATAGTTGTCAATTTACAGTCTTAATTTGTAAAACGAAAGACCATTTACAGATTTTGGCAAATTGAGTATTTGAAAAAGGGAGATAATTATTATTTTCCATATAAAAACATACAATCCAAATAATCACCAATTCAGATTGAGAGGGATATGGTTTGTTAAATACAACATTGACATGTTTTCGCTTGTCCTAAATCACATTGTTCATTATATTATTATATATTTTAAATGTTAACAAAAATCTACTATAGTTAAAGATTTTCAGGGACAAGGTTGAAAGTGATATATGTAATTTAGCATATTTATAACTTCCTTTGCTGGGGTAGGTCAGTGGCCGTTAAGGATGAAAGGAAACAGTTATATATACTTAGTTTATGTTTCATTTAAGTAATATTATGTAGTCAAGACTTTTTTCCGCCTCTTATCATTGCAATATATATCTGTTATGCCTTTTTAGGCCACAATGATATGACACTAGATGTTGATATTGCCATGTTTATTTGGGACTTCGGCAGACTTATTCAATTGAGCACATGTCAACAGAGGCGAACCCTGTATTTGGTGAAAATCCCCTAAACAAGGTACAAATAAACCCCCAAAACAAGGGAGTTCCATCTTCAAATTGCATTTGTATATTCAAATGAAAAAAGGCATGCCATGCATATTTCAGCAGTGAACATTATTTACTGATGTTGAATAGGTAGACAGTGTAAATTTTTGTTGCCCAATTGACAAACTGAAAATCCATTGGTAACCTATCAGATCATTTGAGCTGATATTTTGTCAGGTGAGCGATACAGGCTCCTATGAGCCTCTATTTTCTTCTCTGAAACCATGTGGCAATTATCAACTAAAATCTGGTAAGATGGCCCCCTGTTTAGACTTACATCCATGTTGTGGATTGGCCAACGAACATGGTTGCCATTACTAAGAATAGGAAAATTTTTCTCCTGGCTTGGGACAGGCACAAAAAGTATGTGACTGGGTTAAAGCGGTTGCTGAGTGCTCAACCCAACTCTCCCCATAACCTGGGACAATGGTGTGACAAAACAGCAAGGGAAACACATAAAATACTCTCTGTGCCTTCTTAACCTACCTTGTCTGATCACAATGTAACCTTAAAATAGAAATAATTTTTTTCTTGACCTTACTAAAATCTCGTCTTGTAATAGGCATTGTTTCAATATTATTTCGGGAGAATATGCCAATCAATGAAGAACATCATATGGCAACATCTGAAAACATGGATGGATCAAGTCACCTGAAGTCATGTGATTGGAAACTCAAAACATGTGACTGAAGCAGAGGATGATTTAATACAACTAGATCTAACTGTTACTGATAATCATCCAGGTAAACAGATAAGGGCATAGCCCTGCAACCTTATTAGAGAAATATAACACCCATGTATTATTGTAGTACAGCTAAATGATATAAAAATAGGAGATGTGGCATGAATATCCTCTTTTGCATTTTGGGCAATCTCTCTGTTAAATCTTATAATTCAACATCTGTTCCCAAATGCCATGAATCCAGTAATCTTATTCATGTAGTTAAATTGTAGTCAGATTCAACAATATATACAATGGATTTTATCATCCAATATCTAAGAGAAGATAACTCTTTCAGTTTTACTCCAATAACAAATGATGTTATATTTCTTTAATAATGCTATAAGACTTATAAGCAAGAATATTCAGTCATTGTGGGATACTAATTTTTATTTCTTTAGCTTTGAAATTGTGTTGACAAGCTTATATATACTGTTATTATTGTGTTCATTTATTATTGTGATTTTTAAACTTCACTAGAAAATGCAAGATTACCTTATCAATGTGATTTCATGAAAACCTGTTACAAGTACACAGCAAAAGTGCCATGCATAAAATTTGCATGAAATTGATATGAATAATTTCACACGATTTAAGAACAAATTGAGCAATGCATGTAATTCGTGCGAACAATTTTATTATTTGCATGATATATCATGGCCTAAAAATATGAATTTGATGCGAAAAATTTCGCCTGGATTTTGTGTTTATTTTTCATGTCAAAATGACATGAAAAAAGTTTGCACGAAATTCGTTTGTAATTAATGTCAAAATGAAAAATTGTATGCATAAAATTCATGCGTGGCACATTTGACTATGGTAGTTAACAGATATAGCGAAGAAAGTTCTTATTTTTGCAATTATCACCCAATAAGCACCTTATCAAAAGTGTTTTTTGTAAAACCTTCAAAAATGGAATGTCCAACACCAGAGTGGCACTTTTGTCAGCTGACCCAACCCAATGGGTCATGTGAGCTATTATCATCACTTTGTGTTTGCTGTCTTTGACCTGTTGCCCATCATCTCTTCAAAGTGAAGTCTTCTCCACTGGCCCAGTTTTTACCAATCACTAAAACAGAATAGTTATACAGTACACACAGAGTTTTGTATGAAAAAATTCGGGACTGACCTCGGAGATTGCTGTGAAATTCGGAGAAATTTTACAATAAAATGATGTTGAACTATTAATAGATTTAATTTTGTATGAAAAACACTCTAGCATGACCTTGGAGATTGCTGATGAATTTCTGAGAAAGTCTGAGAAATTATACCAGCCTTAGTGTTTTTTTTTTACAAAACACTCTGTGTGTATTGTGAGCCAATCCCAATCAATCTTTGATGATATGCCTTTCCTCCTACCAGAATTAGATCTCTATCATGGTTTAACGTGACACCCAATGGTTTACGCCCATCAATGACTACTGTTTGGTATGGCTTCTGTCCTATCAGATCTTTTTGCTTTGTGGCATATTTTTTTTTTTGGAAAAATCTATCAGTTCATGCATGTTTAAGAATTTTTCCTAGGGCCTGGATTTTCCCAAATAACCATGTTACAAAACAAAAACCTTATAGTGCAGTAGCAACACAACGTGGGAGTCTTTGTGGACGTAATCCATTAGAAATTAATTTTAAGTTTGAATCTGTTTATATATATCCAATTTGAAGCATCCCCATAAAAAATCAAGTTGGCTACCACTGCAGATAGATAAAATTCACAATACATAGAAATTACACAAAAAGGCAATCACACAAGAACATTTTCTTTAAATGCTTACAATTATACCATTATTTTAGAAGCACATGAAGAAATAGAAGAGGAGGAGGAGCAGGATGTGTGACAGGGGAGGCAACTTAGTTGTTTCACCATGTAATTTCTAAAGGTAGATAAGTCCAAGTGTGTGACAATCCAGGAGAGAAGGACGATATATCAATCATTCAAAGATTGGTTATTGGTAGAGAAGAAGAGTAAAATAAGATCTTTTTGAACAGAATACAGTTCATGTCGATATAAATAATGTTAAAACATTAAAATTTGTGGTAAACTTTTATATCTTGAAAATGGTTTATGTAACAGACCAACACAATAACTCACGCATATCTGAAGTGATTTTGTAAGTTATTTTTGTTTTTTTAGGATAAAAGTGACATATTTTCATTATTTAAGCTGATTGACATATTATATCGTTATATATATGAATTAAAAATGTACTTTATTCATTTAGTATTGGAGAGCTGTCTGAAAATGTAGAAAGTTACCTTGCTTAATGTCTACTATCTTTGGATTATTATTATTTAATATTTTCTGTAACATGTGATATTAATTTCAATGCACATGTTAAAATTTTTAATACTTATAACAATAATCATAAATGAATTGCAGTGAATATTTTTTTCTCTGCCCTCTACCCAGGATGGGTAAGTGGCCAGAGTATGTATCATTAACTGTGAATTTTCAGTTTTTCATCTCTATCTATAAAACAGTTGTGTAAATTGGATAAAAGGAACATGGTTGAGGAGAAAAGCTTGGATAATTACTTTTTTGTTGTATTATTTATACTTGATGAATAATCCATTACTTTGATATTTGTAATTGTTAATGTTTTTAGTCCACTAGATAACATTATACATCTTTTAACAACATTAAACAATAAATAACTAAAAAAAACAGTAAAAACAAGATATATACTGAATTTCTTAAGAAAAATCAAAGTACTGTTTATCTGTAAAGGGATAAAAATTTTAAGGCTTGTATCTTCCAAATTGTACAATATTATATATTACAGGACATGGCTCAAGTTTCAACAGCATTCATACTAGGCAAACATTTTTTCTCCTTTTTAATTTTTCCAAGATTTAAATTGTTATTTTTAGTTTGGAAAAAGAAAATTCTGAAATTTTCAATCTCTTCTACATCTCTTGAATCTAATTTGCTGATAGATTTTTATGTGTCAAATTTAATACAAATTTTATTTAAGATCCCATTTTGAAAAGTAAACTTTAGATTTTTGTTTTTGCCCTCTTCAGAAGATCGTGATTCTGATTCTTAAATGTTCATATGCCTGTAAATGTAAAAATAAATTAGTTGATTATATGGCAATGCTATTGTTGACTGCTTCTCTTATTTTCTTTAAAAATACATGTTATATTTATATAATAACATAGTCTCTTGTTAATATGCCAAAATAGGTAGAGGATATATTTTCCAACCTTCAAAAGTAGGCAGCCTGGGAATATTTTGGAAAATTATTGGGATTATTATTTTTATCATATTGAATACCTCGGTGAAAAATGTGTCATTATCTATTTTTCATCATTTTCTATGTTTTTAAGTCATGACATCAAATGGAACTTTGGTTTTGAAGTGCTTCAATGACCCCAGAGTGATGAAATGAATGAATATCCATTTGCATGAACGTCTACTAATGCCGGGGGCGGGGCATTTTAACTAGAGAATATGCCAGATATATTACTACACATACATGTATATAAATGTACTTAATATGAAAATGGAAAGATAAGTGGTAAATGTCAGAGATTGCACTTGACAAGGAAAACAGAGGAATTTACAAATTTAGATTGTAGAAATAATCACTACAGAAACCTACTTAGGGTATAGTAATATCAAATTTTGTTTTATGTCGTAGGTTAAATAATGCAGAATAGCAGAAGGAAAAGAGAAAGAACGTCCATTCAGATTTTCTTCTTGTATGTTGATCTGATGAAATATTAAATATGAGTTTCTTTCTTGCCTAGCTTAATGTGGTTGGCTTATATCTGACTGACCAAAGGGAGACAATTCTATTTTCTAAGTTTTATGTGGATTTGAATTCATGGTTAAATTGTTATTTAATTCATAAAGCATGTGTTTTTCTTAAAACTGACATTCTCATCAATAATTAATGTTAATGTTCAAATACATGAGACAGACACTAACTGAAAAATAGGTTACTTGTACCCATGGTGTTTGAGCCACTGTGGTCATTTATGAGATGTGTTATGATTGTCTATGAGACAGTCATCCAGATGTGTAAATCACAAACTTACACTGCTTGCCCTAAGGTCTTAAATAATAGACACATGTCACCACCTTACAGCCCACTGTAAGAGACCCCAAAAATAAATGTGCTGATATTCAAACGTAACAACTTTGACCAAATAAAAAATAATGTAAAATTGAACATCTCGAGGGAAAGTCATCTGTACAATAAAGCATGTATATATGCATTGGTTATCTTCACAACAAAACACAAGGTCATGCTAGTTACTAGAGGAAGCGAGAGTAAACCATCAAAAGAGGACAAACTAGAAAATTTGCAAACATCACCAATATCAAAGCAAAAACCATATACAGAAAACTGAAAATTAACTATGTTTCTTTATATGCACATTATGCACCCAACCAAGAAACCAGAGGGAACTTGGGTATTTCAAAAGGGTAGGCGGTTCCTGTTTCTACTACAAAGAATGACTAAGTATACTAAGTGATAATAATGTGTTATCCAGCATGTCAAGTATTCACAGATTTGTAAGCATTTTTGACCCAAAATAAATCAGAATTCCTGTTCTTTTGAATTTGATTTAATTTTATTGATTATTTGAAACCCATGATTTCAACAATACTTTAAACTTTCATGTTTAAATGTTTACGGTATTCATGCTGTATAGCTGGGCAAAAAATTATGAAAATGCATGTTGATATTTTTATCACGCCTGCGACATAGGTTTTTCTGGCGGCTGCGGCAATGGCAGCATTAGTTGTTTTGAAAGCTCTATATCTCTGAAAGTATTAATGTTAGGATGACCGATGTTAATTGACAAACCACATGACATTAATCCTTGACCTATTTTGCATGTTTCAGTGACTCTTAAAGCTCCAGCGTCAAGTTTTCATGCTTTGGTCAGTTCCTGAGTAACTATATATGATAGGTAAGCAATATTGGGTTTACTTATGCATCAGTAGTAGTACATGTCAGTATGACATATGTCTTTTGTTCTTGACCTAATTTTGATGGTCCATTGACTTAGTGAAGTGTTCATGATAGGATCCATTTCTCCGTAATACAAGGAATGTCAACAATATTGGGTATGTATATGCATCTTGGGAGTACATGTCTAGCATATGTCTTTTGTCCTTGGCCTCAATTTCACAGTCCATTGACTGGGGTCAAGTTTTCATGCTTAAGTCTATTTCTCATTTAATATTAGTGGTAGGTCAACAATATTGGGTGTGCTTATGGATTTTTAGGAGGTGCATGTCAGTCTGCCACATGTCTTTTGCCCTTGACCTCAATTTCTCGGTCCATTGACTAGGGTCAAGTTTTCATGCTTATTGATTTGTTTTATTTAAATGTCCTGGCAGTATTTCTTGTCAATATATCTTGATCAGAAATTATTGTTCTACACGTTTATAGAGTCAAAGCCACATATACAGGCGAGACATTTTTTAGCTCACCTGGCCTAAAAGGCCATGTGAGCTTTTGCCATCACTTGGCATCCGTCGTCCGTCCGTTCACAATTCACATTTTAATCTTCTCCTCTGAAACCACTGGGCTAATTGGAACCAAACTTTGGTGGAATGGTCCCTGGATGGTCCCTTTCAGAATTGTATCCGGGGTCGTGATTAACCATCCAATATGATGACTGACGGGAAAATATGCAAAATGTGAAATCCTGACTAAGAAAAATGCAATATATGAAGTCCTTACTAGGGAAAATGTAAAATGGTTAATAACTTTTTGGACAATCATAAAACTAGTCATCATCTACCAATCTGTGTAACATCATTTACAATCCTCATATGATTTTATCATATGTAAGACAATTGTTGTCTCTGATGGAGCAAGTGATTCTAAGACAGGATGGGAATCAGGATGAGTTATTGTATTTAAGTGTTGGAGACTGGCCAGTTAACCTTAAAAATAGGGCCATGGTAATTTACTGTGAGCAAGCTAATTTTGATCACGGACAGCAAAGGCATTGCGAGGTACTGAAAGCCAGCTGTGAACAATGGTGGGCGACAGTTTTCAGAAACGGTATATGAATGTCAAAGACCCCTTTTAGTAGTTCTTAGAAATGACAATCCAATTGGCACTACGATAGGCTCAATCATCAGCAAAACAACACATCATGCATACAAGAAAGTGATTCTCTGCAGTTTTCTGTGACTGTTTAATAGAATTGACCACAAAGGCACTGACAGACTCATATACAGGTTAAAAACAATATACCCCTGAAACTTTATTTGAGAAGAAACTCTGAAGGAAGTTTATTACAGTACAAAACAATTCAGGAGGGTGAATGCTCATGTTTTTAAAAAAAAATCATGCTAATCAGTCTGCTGTTTTGTACAACAATCCCTTAATCAGCAGGTTAGGCCAAAAGATATGTGCTCGCTATATAAGCAATCGTACTAAGAAACAGGGTCATGGATTTATCTATTTAAAAGATTAAAAACTTTTGATAAGTCTTAAATGCAGTAAAGGGAGTCACTTAAACAAGTGATTTTTAAATCATTTACATTTTGTAAATGAGTAATAATTTTTTAAGATGAGTTTATTGTTGAGATCCATGAATAATAATGCTAAATTACATTTTAAATAAAACAATTTTAAAAATAAAAAATACACTGATGTATACACATGTAAGCTCTTCAAAATTCAGTCACACCAGAACCACTGATGAGCTCCCATTGGTTAAATTTCTTACATATATCAACTGAATTTTATCAAAATTTATTAAGAT
>JAULBM010185719.1:0-17625 GCA_032357055.1 Geukensia granosissima
CCTTTTTTCTATTTTTAGTAACAGCAGCCATATTGGATGGTCAATCACGACCCGGATACAATTCTGAAAGGGGACCATCCAAGGACCATTCCACCAAAGTTTGGTTCAATTGGCCCAGTGGCTTCAGAGGAGAAGATTAAAATGTGAATTGTGGACGGACGGACGACAGACGGACAGACGACGGACGCCAAGTGATGGCAAATGCTCAAATGGCCTTTTAGGTCAGGTGAGCTGAAAATCAATACAAACGTATAAAATGTTATGTCATGTGGTACATCTGTGCATCTATGCAGGTTATAAGAGGTATTTCCGTTTAACTGTAAATAATTATTACATTGTCAGGAAAACTGAAAAATGGCAAATAATGATTAAGTAACAATATTTAATTAGAATATGGCAAGTATTTAATGAGAGAAACAGACGATAAAATTTATGGCTATGGTTATATCGGGAGACAATTTTTTTTCTTCAATGATAATCCAGCATAAGGCTTTAATCCGGAGGTTTTTTCTTTTCTATTATAAATGCTGTATTCGTATTCAAATAATAAAGTATTATATATAACCTAGCTTTTCGTACAAAGAACATGTATATAAAACAGTTTGTGAAACGATACAGTTACTTACTTTATTTTGATAAATTTCCGAAACAGCAAATGTCGTAGAATCTGCAACAATTTCGCCATTTTCTCGAACATAGTATACTATAAGTTTAGCTGTAGGTGTCATTTCATGAGTTACAAAAATCTGCTGTCTTCTTAACTTTCTCCATCGCATCATGAATATTCCTTGTGTTACAAGTGATCCTCGAGAATATATCTGTAAAGTTTCACGATCATTTAAAATAAACCCTTTAAAAGTTTAATTTCTACTGTCATTGGGTGGATGGCTGTCTCATGGACGAGCATATCATATTCTTTATGTTCATATCCTACTAAACTATAGAGTTTTTAAAACATCAAATTTATGCCATTTAAAAAGGTTTTCATATCATTAAATTTAAAATCAATTTCAAGTCCATGTAGAATATAAGCCTTATTTCATTACCAATAAAGTGTGCACGCAGATCATATCAACTTGGTAGCTAAAGTAGAGGAATTACAACGAGTATATTTGTCTTTTAAACAAAATGTGAGTTTTTTTAAGTGTGCTAGTTTAAGCCTTTACAAAGACAGAGAGATGTTTCTTGTCGAATTTTAAGTGATTTGAAGAGGAAGTTCATTGTACGGTTTCATCATTCTCATTTTGTTATAAAAATATTAAACCAATTTGCCATTCAGTGCTCTTGTTTTAAATCTCTAACAACGATACACACCTGGAAATAACATTTGTCAATTTTTTCCGTCGCTTGAACTGTCAGTCGCAAGTGTGTCTCCGGCTGTAATAGAACACAGTGCATACAACTTCCGAGACAAAACCAAAATTGAGTATATCGCAATAAGGGATAAAGGAAAAATAACGATTAAGGGAAATTGTTGCCTGTCTTGATGCTTTTTCAAATGAACTATGAAGTCTATTAATTCAGAAAATTTTAATATCTCGGTTTTTTTTGCATATATTTCTTTCTTGTTTCGTTGATTTAATATACATTTTAACTTATTAAAATGTATATGTGTTGCGAACTTCTTCAAGTACATATGTTTGAAAACGTTTATTGATTAAAAATAGCATTTCAAAAATGTTTTTTTTAATGTTGCCTGTTTTGAAGATTTTTCCCTAAAACCCATTTAGCAGTCGTACCTTTATTGGTTTATTGCTTATTATTCTAACTTGAATAAAGTTGTCCGTTGGAGACATGGCTTTACTCAGATATCTTGTCGATAGAGACTGCCTTTTATATAACACCTAAATTCGAAAATATAAAAGAGCAATTAAATGTATTGATATCTATAATGAAAGAAAGGAACCATACCATTCTATATATTATTTAAAACATACCTATCCGAAATTTTACTTTTTAAACCGCCTTATATGTTCATCGACGTACAGGTAAGACGCTTTTTAGTAAACGGATGCTTAAACATTTCAGGAATCAATACGGCATAACTTCCGATAATTAATTTATTTCTCTATTTTAATTCACTAAGACCAGGTTATTACGTTATATGAATGTACATGATGCAACAAAGACAGAGTTAAAATAATTGGTTTTTTAAACATAAATATTGAATAAATGTTTTAAATACAGCGAGCAAATCATTTCTCATTTGGATTATATTCCAAATATATATTAAAATTTGTCAACGTTTAAAACTCTTGTATTATATAAGCTTATTCCGGTCCGATAGAGTCCTAAATATTGAAAGTCAAAATAAGAACTGCATTAATTAAGAAAAAATTTCCATACCATATACATAGGTCAAATCGAATGATTAATTTTGTGGATTTTTTTATGAATATGAGAATTTTCCGCCTTCGTAAATTAATGAATTATTCAACTAAGCTTCAAAAACTTATGCAAGTCTTTCATAAATGAATAACTCACATAAACGGTTCCACTATCAGCTGCAAGGGGAAAGATTACATTCTGCGCAACGACACCGTTCTTGGATATGGCAACTTCTTTGTTGAAGAGCTCTTTAGTCCGAGACTGGGTTGATTTCCCAAACCTAACTGTATACGAATAAGAAACGATTATTCTGGCCTTTTCACCTTTGCCCTGTATAGGGCTGCCATCACCGTTCTCAACTCTAAACTGCAAATTCAAATAAGTTTTCATAAAAATAACAGTAAGGAGAAAGAGACAGTGAAATTTATCCTATATTAAATAAGCCCCCCCCCCCCAGTTGTCAGACCTGTATAACATAAAAATTATAAAACAATGTTTTACAGAATTTGCTGTATTTGCTAAAATTTTTAAAACACTGAAATACAGAAGGCATCGAAAAGTTATGCACTAACTAGTTGTCCCTGCCGTCGGATTTGGCCTCATATTTCAATGATTTGTTTGGATTTAAGTGCTTTTTTGGCTATATTTGAATCTTTGACTTCCTATATTTTGGTTCTAATGCCAATGATGAGAGGTTACTCCATGCATTGTATAAAGCATACCTTAATTTTCCATATTTATCTAGCATTGGAAATTTGTATTTTTAAACCTAGAAATTATAAAATAAAAAAATCATGATTGGTCATTTATAATAAATTCATCAGTTACTTAAACAAAAAAATAGGTGGCATCATTATCATAATTACTGGTCAACAAGTATGTAGAAATATTGACATACTTACAATTATATTATGTCTGAGTCCCGGTTTAAAATAGGTGGACATTCTGGGAGAAAATGTTACTCTCCATCTACTGGTGTAAAGAATAAGTGGGGTTGTATCATTTGCATGTTTTCCGGTTACGCTTTCTGTCACATTAGCAGTTACTATAAACGATGTACCAAAATGTGGGTATAATTTCCACATAGGAATTCCAAAATTAATTGCTCCGTTAATCTGAAAAAAAATATTCACAGAATTTTAAGGGTTATATTTCGATCGGTGAACGATATGAACGGAAACGAAACTTAATTTTTTAGGGATTTCATTGACACGTAAGCCCGACTGACTAACTCAGGAACTAAATAAAGTCGGAATGGTTGTGTTGGCTGTCTCATGGACAATCATTCCACATCTTCTATTTTTATATAAGGCGAAGTTTACCCTGCGTGTTATGCCTTTTCTGGATTAACCTTCATTAGACATAGTAATGAGAAATCAGGAAGATCGGTCAAATTTTATGAACAATAGTTACATTCATGGAGCAAAGGCAGAAAAGTAAAATTTTATGAAATTAAAGTTACAAAATGTAAACCTCATCTTTTCAACATATATCCCAGTACCCAAAAACAAATAAGAGCATATTCATAATTAGAGGTTATTGACATGAAATAAGTAAATAAATCTTGTTTTTTACTATAACAATACTTTTAACGAACTGACTCACTAGATTAGAAAACCTCCTCAGCATACCTGTAGGTACTCTCATTCTTAGGTTTTTGCACAATACCTTTATTTGTTTTGGCTATTAACGAAATTTTGAGACTCTACCTAGCCGGACATGTTTTGATTGATGTCTTTGCTTAGAACTATGTTATTAATTGTGTCGGAACAAGCGTTTTTAAATGTCATTCTGTTAACCACAGTCCCATGGTAGTGGGCTTATCACTCACAACAGGTATACATCCAAAGAAGGTTGAAGTCGTCCCTCCTTTAATTCTTTGGTTGCCATCATTAATTGGTTGATCCAAATGGTATCTTATCTCAACTAGTTATAGGCCTGTTGCCTGTAATTCAACAATTAGTTAACCTCTTTTTCGATTGGCGTTTACTCTGAAAAGAGTTTAACGATTCTACGATGGGTAGTCCGTGCAAGAAAGGGTATGCTTACCCTTCCGGAGCACTTGGATTGATTCAAATTTGTCTTATCTCTTTGCTACACCTTTAATCTCTCATATGGGTATTCTTCACTAGACTTTGAAAACTTTTGCTAGTTGATTTGGCTTCTGCAATTGCATTTGAATTTAGATAAGAAACAATAATGAAAAGTATACTTTTTTTTTAAATGTATCGTCTAATATTTTTATTTTTATACATTTACGACGAACGGGATGATTTCAACTTTTTTAACTATATGTGTCACAATTCAATCGATAATCTCGTGCCTGTTCCAAATATCAGGATTTTCTGAATACAGCATTGCTGTTGTCGCATCTATTACTACAACATGGGTACATCCAATTTACGTGGGAATTGTCCGTCCTTAAATTATATTTTCTTCATAATAAATTGGTTGATCCATATTGTATCACTCTATCCAAAATAGTTATGGATCCGTTACTGGTAATTCAACAGTGAACTGTTCTCTTCTCAGATTGACACTTACTGCAATGTCGTGGATTCTTGCATTGTTTTGTTTTCGTTTTATCTTTTTTGTCTCTTTGGACTATGCAATTTTGTTTTCTCCAATGGGTTTTCTACATTGAACCTATAACTATATACATTATTACCTTTGCTTCCTCGTAGAATACCGCATAGTTTTCATATCGCCTTGTGATATTTATCGAAGCAATCCCTTCTACTGGCTTTCCAAACATGTACCTTTAGTAACGATGATAAAATTTATTCTGGTATTTCAGAAAAATACAACTCATATATTGAATGGTTATTTGCAAGCATACACCTAAAACATTGCTTATTTGTAGACAGGTGGCTCCAGTTTATTTAAGTTTTAAATATGCTAGTTTGTGTCCCTCGTCTAAAAGAAAAATAATTTACATTGTGTATCTTTTCACAAATAATTAGACAAGGGAACATAATTGATTATATTCATATTTCTAAAGTACTTTACAAGCTTATCCCTAAACAATTTTGTTATTTTTCAAAAAGCTAATAAATTGTCTTTATCCCGGAGTGATATTTGACGAAGCAATAACCTTTTTTTTTGCATGTTGACCTGCAATGATATTCACCAGTTGCACATATTAAAACGGAACACATTGGAAAATTATTTATAAACTTATCCCATACATTTATGTACAGTACATATTTAAACATTAAAATCAAATCCCGTTAAGAACACGGCAAAATAAACACTTTGAAATTACCTCTCACAGGAACAATTTTACACAATTTTTAAAGCTTACCAATTGTCAAAATTTTACATGTGCGCTGTATTACGGGAAAAAAACATACATTTTTAATTAGGTCAAACATAACTGCTTTTTTGTTTCTGTGATTTAGAAACAATCTCGAAGAAGTTTAAGAAGCTGGTACGTATAAATCAATCAAAAAACTTTCCACTATGTTTGGTCCACTTTATAACATTTGTCAATCAACGTCGCAGAGACGCTTCGATGTATGAATACTTATTAATGAGTACCTCTCTGCATCATGTCGTATTCACAATTGCAATTAGTAGTCGTCCGCGACAAATTAGCAACCTATTTAATTCAAACAATTCAAGAAATCTGTGATTTTTCTTCATACTTGTGTTAACCGTCACTTTTAATCATTTAGTGTCAAACAAAAAACATTTACTTCTGACTTCTGTAGTAAATTAACGCCATATGATATTTTATATTCTTTGACGTCACAATTCAATGTTGTTTCGGCGTGTCGAAGACGAATGAAGAGCTGAATACAAGGGTAAACTGAGAGAAGCGAACTTGCTCCCTTTGCGTGGAATTCGAACAATTGTTACGTAGAAGAAATGTTAGTAATGTAATACAAAAAACCAACAGTGTGTGAACTGTCTTTTTGAAATATTCCGTACAACAGAGTATGGAAGAAGAAGAAGTTTGAACATAAAAATGTCATACATCTCCCACCACATTTCTAATTTACCTGTCCCAGAGCAGAAATTGTGGTCATAGGATTGTGTTAATTGTGTTAAATATTTTGTTACATATCCTTTTTGAAAATATTTATGTAGGAGCAGATTTACTTTACATATACACGTTTTTTACTTTTGTCGATTTTAAGCTTTTCAGAAGGAGTGGTATTCTAATCTTGTGGAGACCCCTGGATTTTAAAATTCCGTCTGTTTATTATGTCGCTTGAAGACAGTCTGTCTGATAATTACCCCATGTTTTCTTTAATTTCCTTATATAGTGGAAATTATGTTCAATGTTCATGTCTAAACTTACATTGCAGTAACTCTAACTGTTATGCGACTGTCCTCTGATTCGGTGTACTTAGAGTAGGGCACTGTTACCTTTACTTCAAATTTTGGTAATACTGTAATGATTATTATAAATCAAGTATTTAATTAAAATTGAAAAATGTTAACATAGGTATCCATGGTTTGACAGCTATTAGAGGAAGCTCAAATCACCTGTTGCCGGGCTATCTGATATCACCGGGAGTATAAGGATTTTGCAGCAGAGATTGCTGGAACCTAGATTTTCCATTCCATCGACTTTCCATTTTTTTAAAAATGTTAAATTTATGATATTTTGAAGAACAACACACAGAACGGAACATTTTCAAATATATCCGATTCAATAAATGAACTGCTTATTTTACTTTGCAATAAAATGTAAATTTGCATTTATTCATTTACAATTCAAAATATTTATCTTACCGTATTCTTCTACAGAAAATGTCTGAAAGTTCTTGTTATTCTGTAACAAATATTTGTGATAACTTAGAATACTGCAATTGCATATGAATATTCTGATTGCTAAAATAACAGAAACACTAGCTACAAATAACATGCCACTTAGAACTACCAGAAAGTGAATGTATTTTCCAGGAAATGAGAAGGAGAAAAACACCAAAACCTGACAAATGTCAAGATTCATTTAAAAATAATAATTGTATACTATTCAGAGAACTATTTCTATTTTAATATGTTTCAATATGACACGTGGATATGGACAACACTATATCTATTTCACAAATGACAATCCATATGCCCTAACTGAAATGCGTTCTTATACCGGTTGTGACTAATTGAGATTATGTGTGTAACGCGATGGGTGTCATAAGTGTAGCATGGCATTCCTATGCGGCTTAATTCATTCTCAACCTTCTTCAGAGAAAAGAGAAATGATGGGCTAAGTCTTAGTTTACGTTCCGCAATATAGATAATGTTCTGTCAGTGAAATCTTTTGGTGATTTTGTTGACCACAGCCATCACATTGAACTTAATATCAATAATGCTACAGAAAAAGAAAGGTCTGCTTTATACCTAAAATCAGACATAACAATTCACAGTTAAGATGGGTTAAGAACAAAACCTTATGACAACACAGATGACTTTCATTTTCTCATTGTAAATTTTCCATTCATATGTAGCCAGATTCCAGTCGCACTTTCACATGTTTCATACGGAGTGTATATTTCTCAGTTGATGCGCGTCTCCAGGTCGTGTGCTTCCTATGGTTAAATTGATAGAGGGTTACTGCTGAAAGGAAAAATGACTGAAACAAGGATTTCTTTGTTAGGATTAAAGTCATTAAACATTTTGTTCGCCATCCTGATTTTGTTGACCGGTTCAAAATATTTATTTTACAGACAACCACATATATATCTTCCCACTGTCATAACAACAAATCCGCTCCTATACATGTTTTGACAAACGATGTAAACGGATGTTTTTTTTTATAGTATCCATCTATATTGCCCTTGAAATGATGTTAACGATGTAAGCAGTACAGTATACCAGTCAAAATAAACATAAGTTGAAGACGGTGTGAACAATAAAGTAAATGCATCGGTCACCACAACCGAACATTATGACAAAATTAGGAACTAATAAGAGACAGAGGACACACATACTTACATCTTGATACACATATATCCGCCAGTCTCCGAGATTAGTTAGGGAGGATAATTGGAGGGAGTCACCATACACACCAAACGGCTCTTCTACTGAGTTCCATTGTTTTATTCTATTTCCAAGTGGATCCTACATAATAGAACATTACTGAGGTGTTTGGGTGTACATAATACATAATTTAGCTTCGTCGTTACCCATATTTATTAGAGCAGTGGATTTCTGTGTAGAGTGGAGCAGACCAAAGTTTGTCCCTGGATTCGACGTTGATATTGAAATTCATCGGCAGGTTTTATTCTATTTATAACAATTCTTACCGTCTTTTTTTATCTTAATTTTTATTTTATGTGACAATTAATTCTCTCTAAAGTATCTCTCTAGTGCTTACAAAGCTAGTGAAAAATTTTCCTTTATTATGTTTCTTCAAAAGAGCAAAATGTTTGGATGTTTGGTTCTAATGCTTCTAATGCGAGGATACATCCGAAAATCACCATGTAGCATATCAAAATATATCAATTACACATTCACTAAGATCAAATTTAATTTTGAAAAAAGTGGTTAGATTCTATGCTGTTGAACAACAAGTCATGTGGTTGCTCATCAGACCAGTCTTCAGACATCTGTAGCATGAATTTTAGCACGTAATATTCTACAGAAATTTCCAGGTAGAATTAGAATTTTAAACCCCTGAAATAATAGAGGTTTCATCACTTAAACTTTACATTTTTGGTTTAGTTCCTATTCGATATGGCTGTCATTATTTCGGTTTTTGCTGATATGAGTACTTCATTATACAATGGTTGGATGTCGGTTGTATATGTCTTGATTCGAAAGCAATTGACTTCTTAAAGTAAAACATATAAGCATAAAAAAAATTACCATATTTATTGAATATTACAAAATCTGAGCATAGAAAAATTCACCATATTTATTGAACATTACAAAACCTGTATACTAACCAGAGAAATTAATTGATTGATTGATTGTTGCTTAACGTCCAGTGGCAAGTATTTCATTCATATTCATGGCGAGAGTAAATTAATGAATGATGATGATGAACCCTGCTTTGTACTAGACCGACACGCTGAACCGGATTTTTATCGTGCTAGTTCACGAAAACTAGAGTCCTCAGGAAGACATGCCACTTTACCCACACACATTATTCTGACTCTGGGCCGATCAGTCTTTGTTCTTACTCCTTAATGCTGCGTGCTAAGCGGAGGAGCAGCAAATGCAAATTGTAAAATCTTTGGTTTGACCCGGCCAGGGATCGAACCCACGACCTTCCGCACTCGAGGCGAGCACTCTAACCATTACACCACGGAGGCGGACTGAACAGAGAAAAGCTTGTAAGTTAAAGAGTTGATGAATGTAACTCCAACAGCGGCTCAGAGGACTTAGCCTTTGCTGCTGCCAATATGACAGTTGGTCGTCTAGATATAATTCCGGCAACGCATAAAATTTTCGAAGGAACATATGTGTAATTAGAATAAAACAAGGTATCCTGTTCCAAAATACTATGCAAATGTAAATGATAAAAGACTGGCTTATTTTCCTGAGAGGAATACTTTGTTTTGTTTTTATATCATACAAATGGAAAACCAAATTTGTCGAAAACCTTCATATTGTTTGATATTTGTGTTATGTTTGGGAAAACAGTGGAATATTTCTAGGAGAAATCAAGTTGATAACTGAGTTTCTACTCATGTGTATTTGCTGATTCAAAGAATGTTTACGTTTTCAAATAAGCTTATTAGACAGAATAATGTTCTTTAACAGCCATATAAAACTTTCATGTGCACTTGAAAAACAATGTAAAACTTTGGTTAAAAAACATTCTCGAACAGCCTAGGGGATGGCATCAGATGTCTTATACGTATACGTATAGATTAGATAAGATTAGCCTTGCGTTTTCGGTCGAGACGATTTCCAAAATTAGTCTGGCGATTTTCAGTCGAGACGATTTGTATAATTTGTCTGACGGTATTTAGTCGAGACAATTTGCATAAATTCAGATGGAGAAACTCTAAATTTTAAGTTTACAGACCAAAACATGTTACATTATTAGTTTGTTTAAGTTTTTCGTCAATTTTCATCAATGCAGCAACGTCAAAATACAAGTTCACCAATGTTGAATAAGAAAGGTCACAGTATAACTAATTATGTAGTCTAAATTTGACAATATTGTTAAGAACTGTTTCATGTCATGTATTATAGGACAATTAGAAAATATTGAAAACGATAAATTGTTGAAGAATGAAACAAAACATTCTGAATAATTATAATATTTTACCTGAATAAATATGTCAAACGGTTTCTTGATCACTTTTAATGAGGGCTGTAGTCCAAAAACTCTAAACTGCACTGTAAATAAAATATTATGAGTAAACATCAATAAGTTATTACTTCTCTTTTTTATGGTTTAATTTCGATTTTCCCTTTTATGTCTGTATACTGCTGACGATGAGAGGTTACTTAATGACATATGTTTCCATCATATCAATATTCACTATAAATTTACAGGGGATTGGGTGGCATAGTAATCTAGGTAGTTGATTAACACTTACTTTTGAAAAAAACTGTAGCCTATCACATATACGTTGTGACTTCGCGCCTGAGTTTGTACCATACAAAATCGGATTGCGTTAAACATGCATCACACGGTTTGTCAATGTCCTGCCCAAGGTCGGTAGTTCTCTCCGGGTACCTCGGCTTCCTCGACCACTAACACTGACCGCTGCAATCTGACTTCATAATTGTTGAAAGGGGGTAAAACCCAAATTACATTGTAAGGACACACACACAAACATGATTTTACAGAATTTAGAAGATTTTAGCTTATTGATAATATTATTTAAAATGACTTGAAACTGATATAACATGCATAAGACGTGACAAAATCTTCATACAAAATTACATTATTCGTGCCCTAGAAGAAAGTGAAAGTAGGAGTCAAATTGATTCTTCTTTTAATGTCTTTTGGAGTATACTTTCAAACATTTTGACTGAAATTATTTTTGAATACTACACGATTTAAATAAATCTTCATATATTGCAAAAAGAGATTGTGTTTTTGGTCCGGTTTTCGTATTCAGTGTGTGTGTTTTGAAACAACGTATTGTGGAGAACTGTAAATTCAATCTGTTTTCTTTACCACATATCTTTTCATTATTATCTGTACTATTTATTGAAAATGACCACAACTAGGAGAGGAAAAGCTGTTCAATACCATGTCATGTCTGTGAATATGCGACGTCTAACCGTTTGGCGTTGATCGAGGAGTGAGTGGCAGAAAAATAAATACAAGGCAAGTGTGTAATACCCATGTGACATATCAAGTGCATAGTTAAAAAAGACAAATTCGAAACAAACTAAAAGATGATATGATATCAATTAAACTATGACTCCCAAATTCGTCTTGGAATCCTTAAATTCTAAAAAAATTGGTACTGTAGCAAATTAATTTACATCGAATAATCAATAGCTGGCATGGGTTTTAGCAAAATCCTTTATATGCATGGTCATGATTATATTTAAAGCTGTGTTTCGATAGTGTATTTTTTTGTTCTTCGACTTGGAGTTAACAGAGAAGGCTTATGATACTACACAAGGCTACATTATTCTCCATACCCAACACACTTTTACCAGTACCAGTAAAAAAACCCTAACCATCCGCTGTAATTTTCTCTCCTTACTTTCAAGAATTGTTGCATTTGGTCTCGGATGCATTAAATATTTGCCGCAGATTTTGAACCAAGCAATAGACCTAAAGACACCCAATACACACATTTCCATATTACATGTAACATGGGATGTCATATTGAAAGAAAGAATATTGCATTACCTAAATCTCCAGGTTTGTAGATTGGTCTATCTGTCTGTATAAAAATTGAAGCAGATTGTCTCTGTATTTCTAATCTGTCAAAGACCTTGTGGAACACTAACCACCCAGTACTTATTACGTGCAGCTGGTAATTATAGCCTGCGCCGATATCCGTCGGAAGCTGAAATGAGACAAATTTATGATTAAAATAATAAAGAAAGATCATCCTTGAGTCCGCTTTGCCCTTGAATGGACCCTTGTGTTTTTTAAACATTATTTCCACTAGGTTTAATATAAAATTTTCATTTAAATTTGACCAAACTTTTTGAAAATTAAAACAACGCGCATCTTGTTAAATTATGGTACCCATAATATAGAAATTGGAGAAGTCGCATAATTGTCTATGAAACAGTCATACACCGAATGATAGTCGAATTTAAATTTCTACAGGTACCATTATGGCCTTCAATAAGTAACCTGTGTCTATACCATAAGCTGTAAAAAGCTCCGAATTACAAAATGTGAAACTATTAAATAAACACGATAATCGACCTAATCTACTGAAAAAATGGTGAACAAATAAAAATAAATCACTTATTAAACAACTACAACCACTGGCTTGGGACAGGCACAGTTTGTGGCAGGAACAAACCAGTTTGTGAACGCTTAATCCACCCACTTTTCTTCGACAGTGTTTTGACAAAAGAGCAATAAAACACTTAAAGTCGGTTGAAATTAGTTAAACCTTGATACTGAAAGCCAAAAAACAATTAAACTTATACAAGATACAACAAAAATTTTGACCTCGAGTACTCGCATTTGTTGTCTGCTAGTTCAAAACCAAAAATCAACATATCAGGAATCATGTCTCATTTCATAGATTCGAAAGAAAGTGTTCGCTTTTGAGGTAACAAAAAAGTTCAGAAATGGAGAGGGGTTAGGCTGAACCCTCCACGGATATATATCTTTTAGGAGATGGGATTTGAGCTTTATTAGACAACTTGCAATATCCAGAATAATGGGTGGTGCTGACCCCACAAGATGCCAGACGAAGCTGTCTTTTCACGCTGGTAAAGAAAATACATGAATGGGATAACGGTTGAGATCTTAATAATTTTTATTTAACTTGTATTATTTGTAAAGAAGGAGGATGGGCCTGACATGGGAGATGGAAATGAAACTTTTCCTTTCGTAGTAGCCAAATAGGAATATATTTGGAACGTGGCGGTCAAGTATTACATTTATTCCCAATTTACTATATTTGATTTAATATTATTGATTTAATCAAAATACAATATTACTGGCATTGCATATGTACTGTCATGAAAATATTCATGTGCAAGTATTTAAAATTGCTTACTTACCTTCAGCTTAACAACTTCTGGCACTCCTTAAACATGAAATAAAAAAATACAAAATACGTTAATTGTTCACTCAAAATGTTTTTTTTTTGTAAAATAAAATAATTCTTAACATTTTCAAGAAACATAGAAGTTAGTTCTAAACATTATGGCAATTTCATAAGAGGGGAATTTTAATTTTCAGTTTCACATCCTTACAGCAGTCTTATTTCTGAATCTTTGCAAGATTTATTACTATTGGGACGTTAATGACAACAGGTGACAAATCTTGAAAACCGAGGTCAAAGGTAAAGTACTCTCCTACTTTCCTAATTTATAATTTCCAAGAATCGTGACAATTCTACATTTTTGATATGAAAGTGATATTTGAAAATATTACATTCATTCAAACCATGGTATTTTCGTCGGTGTCAATTTGTTGTTGTTGACATTTTTTGACATCCTGATTATATAAACATTATCTTCTTCGAACATTTTTAAAAGATTATTACAAACGTTTTCTGTTTTTTTTTTTTTTTTTTTTTTTTTTTTTTTTTTTTTTTTTTTTTTTTTTTTTTTTTTTTTTTTGTGCTCGAAGACAAGAGAATGCATTTGCTTTGGATTTCAACATTTACATCATATAATAAATAAGTTTAAATAGATCAGCATGCATATTTTCCAAGATTTATCGTGTATTTGAATATAAATTTTTGAAATTTACAATCGGAGCTTTCAATACAACAAAGAACATTCAGAGCTTTCAACACAACACATTATATATGTGGATCTTTCAAAATTTATTCAGTCTGTATTATAGAATTTATCACAAGTCAAATTATGAATAATTTTCACTAGTTGTAAAATTTTGAAATTTTATTACAAACAGACTGTAAATATAAATTTAATTCTTCCGTCTTCGAATCACAGTATTTTCTTATCTGATTACAATCAGCTGCTTGTTTAGTTCTGATTACTAGTATACTTCGTGTAACGCATGCGGCGTTATCCGTAGAAATCGAAGCTAAACAAACTTTAATCGAAATTTATTCGTTTGAGGATTTGCCAAAAATGTTGAGTTCTAACGGAATTACAAAACCCCTTTCCTGTCTGTTCTTTAATTACATAGCCATTTGATGATGGTTAGATCACACATTTGCATTGCGAGAGCATCCATTACAATATTTATCGTAAAAACTGTGAATGGCATCAATTTCGTTGAAAGAGAAAAAAAGCATTGGTTACCTGTTTCATATGGAATATATTCATACCTGTTAGTGCTTTAATTGATTCTATAACACCTGCCAAAGCATTTCCAGAGCTACTTTTCAAAACGATAGTTATTTGCAACGTTTCGGATTTAGTCTTCCAAAATGTTAAGGATATGTCGATAGTCATTCCAGCATACGCCTTTTTGGGAGTTGAAATCAGATACGTGCAGCTGAAATGTGAACATCAAGAATATCATGTTTATTTACGTTAGGAAAAGAATTAATTATCTTTTTTCACGGAAAAACCCATGAGACAACTATACTTTATGACTATTATTATTATTAATTATCTTTCCGTTTTCAGTAATTTTTATTTAAATTTGATTTTAATACCCACGAAAACAAAGTTTTGGGGAATGTAGGAACCATCCTTGCACATTACTTGCAAGTGAATCGTCTTCTCAACTGTTCTATTAATTCCAATAAAACTTTACAATGAACATATCAAACAGCGCTTTGATTTGTATGTATAGATGTAATTCATCGCGGCGTTTTCCAAGGACATATAATCACTTTGAAAAGCTAAGATGGGAGAGCATGGTATGCGTTGTGGGTTAAGCTCAAATTTGAACTTTCTTATTTTTGTTATATATTTTCTGTTTTCCAGGCGCTATATAGTGATTTTTTATTGAACTCAACAATTTGAAAGTCCAGTGTAGAAACCTATGTGAGAGATAAAAAGTGCATTGTTTTAAGAGAAAAAACAGCTTTGAAACAGAATAAAAGATAAACCGAAAACAAAAGGAACAAACGCTTGGAATCCACGAACCCGTAGTGGAATCCCATAACTCTAGTTTGGGTTAATGTCAATCCGAGATGAGGTCAACAAATTGTTTATTACCGGTAACTGGTCCATAATTAGTTGAGATACCATGATGCGAATAAATTGAGCAGTGAACGTGAGATAGCAATAAGTAGAAGTAAGTCGACAATGCATCTGCAACATCCTGCGGGAATAAATTATTAAGCTCTCCCCTTTTCACCATTTTCAAAAGTGAGAACAAAATACAACTACTAATTACTAACAGATTGTGAAACTCGCACCTGAAAGTGTACAATGCATCTGCAACATCCTGTGGGAATAAATTAATAAGCTCTCCCCTTTTCACCATTTTCAAAATTGAGAACAAAATACAACTAATAGTTACTAACAGATTGTGAAACTCGCACCGGAAAGTGTACAATTAAATCAGAAAAGTATCTTAACAATAATTATATTAACGCCCAAACATATTTAGAGTGAAGTACTTCCAACCAGATGCTCATCTTTTAAAAGAGTTAAATGGCTTCCTTTAATGGTACATATAAACAAGAAGATGTGGCATGATTGTCCATAAAATGATTCGAAGATGTTATACAGTCATCCAGAGTAGAAATTAAACTTCTTGAAGTCATCAAATCTATCAACACGAAGGGTGAAATGAAGAAAGGATTTAGCTCTTTACCTTACAAAATAGGCAATATCAAACAGGTTGGTATGCAACGTCAACTACCCATGTATGAAATGTATCAATAAATTAATAAACATTAGCCTCAATGGAAGCAAGCTTGAAAGTTTTACATCGTTGTCGTATTTATATCCTTTTTGGATAAATTGATTAAATTGATTTTTAAGTTTCTGCTGATAACGCCTGAATCACAAGTCTTTAAAGAAATGTTTTAATAAAGTATTGGTTGATATTTGCTTTGTCTGTTTATAGTTCCCTAGTAACAGTGGTTAAATTACAGCCCAGTTTGAAATGTTAAATTTTAAGATAGAGGACTTATAGCATGTACCCGTCAGAAAATGGTAAGTTCGTGATCATAACATTTTGTACTTGACAAATTCAAAAGACTACCTGTTTATGTAATACGTGCTAGCAGTGCTTTATAAACATTGTATTTTGTTATACATGTTAAGCGTTATAAAGAGTTACCTGTTACAATCATTTGAACCAACATACATATTGATTAATTGGAATTTGCTGCTGTAACCGTTGAAAATATTTCATTTATAATTTTAGTGTAAGTCTAAGAAATGAGTAAAGATATTAAGATTGAGTAATTCCCCTTTAAACAGTGTTCACAAAAAATTAATGTGCATCTTTACTTAAACATATTTTTTAGTTAAGAAGAAATAATTAAAAAAATGAATTTAGATATTTTATAAATTTTTATTAAGTGTATCTAAAGCTCTATATCCAATTTTATAAATAATTTTATTAAAACATTTACTGCTGAAAGTGAAGCCAGATTTTGCACTTTATTATAGGCAGCCATGTTTGCAGAAGCACTAGTCATGTTAGTTTCAATACTTGTCTTTCCTTGCTAAGGGTAGGTACAAGGTCATTTAATTAGGCTAATTGTAAACTTTGATTGGCATTTTCTTTATGGGTGTTGATTTAAAACTTTTCTGTTTGTAACTTTATTCATCATTTATTTAGGTGTTATTTACATCTTATCGCATTATGTCGGGTTCATATCTTGAAGTTATTGTGCATTGTTGAAAAAATGTCAACTAAAGTGAGATAATTAGAAAAAAAAAAGATTTTCGAATAAAGTAGTATTTATTTCTGAAGATAAAAATTAGACAGCTATAATCTTTGTAAGTGGCTGGTAATTTGCAGTAAAGAAAATTTCGAATATTGATTGATTTTAGGAAAAAAAAAGTTAAAATTTAACAAAAATTATTCTTATTTGGTATTATGTTTAAGTCAATGAAATAATATGTATTTTGATGACCGTTTTTGGTTTATTTTTGTATTTATGAGTATTTATGATTATTTCTGTTTTCTATGTTTTCTTATATATTGACGATGAATATGTTGCCAAACTTTGTCTTTTATTAAATGTGTCAAGAAATACCAAGGGGATATTCGAGGAAAAGGGAAAATGAAAAAGTACTGACAAACTCCGGAGAACAACGAGGACAAGACCAAAACGACAA
>JAULBM010185830.1:0-28711 GCA_032357055.1 Geukensia granosissima
TGGAAAATTTAGGTATGCTATATGTACATTTCAAGGAGTAACCTCTCATCAGTAGCATTAGAACCGAAACATAGGAAATTGACCGACCAATTGACCGATAAGCTTTAATATTTATAACTTTCAAAAAAACATGGTCTTCTCCTTTAAGTCCTCTCTACCAATGAAACAATAGGATGTTCTCTCTTAGTTTATGTAAGAACACGATAATCTCTTTCTTCATGAATAAGACTGAGACGAAGTCAAAGTCTATAATCGTGAAGAAAGAGATAATCATGTTCTTACAAACCTAGAACATAGTAAAGTGATCAAAATGCCTTGCGATTTAGTTATCACTCAACTGAGCTCAATCAAGAAGATAGCCTGTTAAGCAAGTAATAGTCTCTATTTGTTAGTCTCGAGCGCGTTAACTTATCACAACATAAATTTGGTAAGTATAAATGAAATTAAAATTAAGTCACTATGGCGATTCCACAAATACAAAATAAATACGCTCATTCCGTAATGATTAAGTTTGTTGTACAATATATGGCGTCCGTACGCTTGGCCTGTTGGTGTCCAACTGTCCTAACTTGATTGAATAATTACATTGGATAACTTTATATAACAGGAAATAGCTATAAAAGACCTTTTAAAATTAACGATAAGAAATAGAATTGATATGTCGAACAAAGGAAATTGACAAACGGATAATAACAAGATTATCCCTAAAGTGATAGATGTCAATTTACGCTAACAAGTTATTTACAAATACAAACAAAAAGAACAAAATTAAGTATAACAGTCTTTAAAATAATTCATGCACAACCAAACATTTCGCTGTTGCAAATTAATAGCAAAAATAATTTAATGTAATATCTTGCCTGATAAAGTATTTTTAATGATATTAATATTTAAAAATCATAAGCAAACCTTTCAAATCTTTATCACATATTTTCATTGTTATTTCGTTTAACTTTTGGGACAATAACTGAAAAGACGCAACTGCCTCCTAATAGAGCTTTTGCATCCAACATGTATCCGTATCGTATCGTATATGACAAAGTAATAAATTATGTGCAGTTCGTGCCGTTCACTAACACATACTGTCTGATAGTGTTATTCATTCACGTTTAATTTTCAATTATTACTTATGGCAAAAAAAAATGTAATGTTTAATTTAGAAAAATTATTAGAACAGTCAAAAAATAAATTTGTTTTAAAAATTTATGGGGACCTGCCCTTTTGCTTTGGTGATGCTTCGGTTATGTTTTTTTCTTTTTACTGAATAATGTTTATGTAATAAAACAATGATTTAACCTTTCTTAAACATAATAAAATAACAATGTATTTCATGGTTCCTCCACCAGTAAAACTGACCGCCGCGATAAGACTGAAATATTGTTGAAAGTGGCGTTAAACCCCATTCAAACAAACAAACAAAACATTATCATTTTCATTCCATGCTAACCTTTGTTTATTTGTGCCTAAGACCTTTCAGAAATATGAAACTTGGACAACATGTTCATTGTCAAAACTGATATATCCTTATATTTCAATACAGCTGGCATGAGTCCAGTGTAGAATACCATGTGAGAGATCAAAATGGTATAGTTCAAAGAGACAATATACATTTTAAACAAACTTAAAAGATAAAAAAAAACAGGAACAAAGGCTTGGAATCCACGAACGCCTTTACAAAACTGGAGTGGAATCAGATACTCCAAGACGATGATAAAACTGTGTTGCAACATACATGGTTAAATAAATGTGCCTACAAAAGGAGTGGGTTCGGTATGATTCATTTTTGGCCTTAAATATCAAAGGATTTTCAAATATTGACACAACATACCCTAAATCAATGTAAGACCAGTACAGCTGTTGCTTTTTAAAAAATCAGACATTGTGTTACATTTAGGTGCACATGTACTAACTAATGACGTCATAAACATGGGCTTAATTCAAGATGAAAATTTCACTATTTTGCTGGAATTTTATACGGTTTTCGTTAAAATTAGTAATGACCACATTCGTGTTCATTCAAAATATTCACATATATAATGAAACTAACAAATATACAAAGCATGTTAAAAAAATTCGGTCTGAACATGGATGTGGCCACTTCTATCAGGACCAAAAACTGGATAAAATAATGAAGTTTTTAACAAATTTGTTAAAATTTACAATTTTAGACCACGCTTGAGCTATTGCAACATCCTGATACTAGGAATATGTTTTGACAAAAAATTGATTGAATCCATTAAATATGACATAACATTTTGTTAAAAGTGCAAAATATCTAAGCTCTTGGGTTGTTTAATTTTTGGGCCAAAATTGGGCCATACCGAACCTACTCCTTTGTAGAATTGTATGTTTTAGAAACCAATAATTTCAATACTGCCTCTGCATATTTTAGCCTTGGTTGACATAAATTTATGGTAGGATTTAAAGACAAGAACTTGAAAACAATATCAAGTATTATGTGATGACAAAAAATACTTTTTAATTTTAATCTTCCTTCTGAAACTGCTGGGAAATGGACAGCAGCTTGACCTGGGGCATCTATGGGATGGCTTCTGTAAAGTAAACATATATTGTGCTAGTCGGTAAACAAAAATGGGCGTTATAGACAGTTTTTGCTTCTGATTGGTCGAATCGTTAAATCTCTCTTCTCATCTGGTACCGTTGTACCAAATAAACAAAAAGTTCTATTGCAGAGTCCCAGTTTGGCAACACAGGCTCAGTCCACTGAGCCTCTTGTTTTAGTTTTAACATTTCTGTGAAGTGTTTTTTCTGTTCTTTGGCTTTGTTTTTGTTCTCAGGCTCGCCATTTGTATTGACTTCTCCCTCTCTTATTTTCTCATTTGGTTTTCTGTCATTATTTCCCCGTGGGTGGCTTATTTATTAAAACTAATTATACAAATTATTTATTCCAGAGTATATTACATATCCTAGTATGTTTTATAAATGTCGACGTTAAGAACATGGTCGATTTTCAAACGCATTCTACTTTTGAACCGCCTTTTATAATTAACGGGGGATCTTTCTATTTCCTTGGTATGAACATATCGGCATTTTATCTATTTTGAAATAATATTTCAAACTTTTGATTGCCATACTGAGACAAATCCTTTCTTCCCGGTTAGACATCAAACACATTTTTGGGGATTTTTTATTTTTGAGTATCTCTTCGGTTACAAATGGTATCCTTTTTAGCAGCCTTTGTCAAATAGAATGACATTTAATGCGAGCAATGTTTGAAGGAACGTAATAGTTTATTATTGCTTGTGGTGTCCAAAAAAAGACAAACAAACATGAAAACCATATGCATTTTATATGACTGACCAAATCGTAACACTTCTATTGCGAAATAAAATTCGGATATATAAGGGTTTTCTTATTAAAACATTATAAAAAACGAATCGGTGACCTAAATTCGACAAAATTTATTAAAGTGTCTTAAAAACTTGTGCCCATTGAACACCTGATGAATTTTGTTAAGTCGTAAATTTCGTAGTATGTATTGTTTGATTAATTATTATTCCTTATGTAGGTGTATGACAAGACTAAAATAGCAATGAAGATGTCGACGCTTTAATGGTTTAACCATACTGTTAATGGCGCTGTTAATCATTTCTTCGTACTACGATTTTCTACCTTTGACGGTCATGCACATGTTATTATGTTATAAGTTCAAAATGTTAAAACGAATTGAAATCGATTTCATTTGTTTTTCATCTGTTGAACTATTTATACAATGATGAAACAATATGAAAAGTTTTTCCAAGATTTATCTTTTAGTTTGTTTTAAATTTGCCTTGTCTTGTTGGACTATGAACTTCTGATCTTTCACATGGGTATTCTATATTGGACTTGCATTTAATTTCTATACCTTTTTTGTTATTTTGTATGTGGGCACAAATATTGGCTAGTGTATTTTACGTTCATAGGTAAAAAGAAAGCGAAGACACCAAAGGGGAAGACAAAAATCGTTAAATCAGGAGACAGACAAGAATCTGGCCAATAAAAAAACGAAAGACAAACTTAGTTCGCACAACATTACACTGAAAACTGGAGCTAAAGTAACACGAACCCTTAAAAAACAAGGTAGAATTCACCGACACCTGGTATAATCCCAAAAATATGTTATGCCATTTACAGTTGAAAAAAAGTACAACTTGTTTATACGTTACCTTCACTTTTTATTATTTGGGACCAAATTGTCTTTTTCAGGACATAGTCGTCTTTCAACCTGAAGAAAAATACTCGGACAAGGAACGTTATTTTATGGGGCCAAATTGGCTTTTACCGGACATAGTCACATATTAACAGCATATCTCCCTTTCTTCTACTTCATGTACTTGTAGATATAAGTTTATCTCTCATAAAAATATTTTGTTCTCATCGAACTATTTCGAGTTTCTTTGAACATTATTAGAATAATATCATACTTGATTATATGATATTTAATGTGTTTGAATGTTTATATCTAGGTTCAACTACTTAAAGCTAGGGTAAATTAAAAATGAAAAATGTGTCGTGGGTTAACAGCGTTCAGTTTCTGGCGGGTGTGAAGCCATGTTTTATTTATTTCATTTTAACTTGTCCTTTTACAAAGACTTTTTTGTAGAATATTTCGGAACAAAGTTTTGCTGCACATTCTCATAATTTGCATGTTTGATATCTTTTAACCCTTATCATTTAGCCTTGAATTTTGTTTTAAAGCCATCAGGCAATGTATAGTACAGATGCATAAACAAGGAATCTTTTTGGACTACACATATATTATAATTTTCTTATAATTGGTGATACAGTAAAAGATCTTCTCGGAATCTTATTGGCCATATGGGAAGTCCTTAATTGAGTTTTTTCATTTCGTCCAAATCAGACAAAAACATGGCCACCATGAATAGTTCTTTGTCCTGATTTGCTAATGCATAAAAAAAACTTCTCCTTTGAAAACACTTGGCCAAATGAGTCAATATTATACAGAAAGCATTTTTATTTGCCCAATGTCAGTTGAGCAATACAGTCTCAGCTTTCTGCATTGTTTCACATGTTATGTACAAATAAGTCCAAAAATGTGTAGGTACGGTAAGCCCTATATTTGACTCAAAATTTAGATTTTGTGACATAATTATAAGGTGTTATGAAAATGCTCTTTAATAACATTATTTGAAAATTCCTAATTTTACGACAAGACGACAGGGTATAATTGATTATTTCAACAAGAATTTGACATTTTCTGTAAAAATACTAAATTTTTGGAGGTATTTTGTTCAAAATAGATATGATCGCATAAATACATTACGAACATGTTTTTACCACACATTTGTACTTGATAGAACGTTTGGTTGTGATGTCTTTGTGCGATCTACATTAAAATCGACAAAAATGTATCAATGTTGTATAAAATAAAGTAATTTGCAATTTCTACGATCAATGCGATCGTTGTTTTACCAGTTAATCTAAAAATTCTGTTGGATTTTTTTTAATAAAGATTAACAAATACAAAAATTACAAAATCATAGATATTAGCCTAGTTAATTTTTTTAGCCAAATTCTTGGGCGAAAATTTTGCCTTATCGGCCCTCCTTTTGTAAAGGTTGAAGTGCATCAGTGAACAACGTTAAAAAAAACAAATCAACCCCACAGTAAAATTAAAAGCTTGGTGTCATAAGGAAAATTTATTATGCAAAATTTTTATTTGAGAAATGCCACCATTTTAGCTAAATTTAAGATTTTTATGGTGACAGGACCGATTACCACACATACGTTTGACAAGAACCAGTAAAACACCAATTTTTCAAATTGAATTAATAAGAAGTGTAGACAAAGAAAGATAGATAACAACTATGTCGTCCCATTCAATGAGACAGTGAATTTAATTCAAAGACTATGAACATAAACCTGTCTGTTGTCTGACTTTTTGCAAACAGTTGAATATTGCCTTCGGTAACTCATGCTAAAATATATATCGCTTAGTTACAAAAATTTACTTCCATAAACATATTACCTCAAAATTATTTCAAAAACTTAAATGTATCATGAAATGAAGACTAATTGTTTTATTTCATTACCAAGATAGTGTCATCCTTTCGAAGACAAATGATAGATGGCGATTTTAAGAAAGTATTTAGGGTTTTTAAATTATCCAAAATATAACCATCTAAATAACCTAAATAACCGAAAAACAAGTGGTCTCTGGATTGCCGTCTAAAATGTCTCCCTTTTTGTATGTTTAAACATAAAATATGAATATATAAATGCTTAAATTAAGCTGTCAATATGTGGGCAGCAGTCAACATTACCCTTCAAATTACTCAACTGTCACGTACGGGCGATGAATATTAAGTAACGTAATTGTGAACTACTGGAGTTGATTGTTACAAGTACAGAAATGATAAAAAATAAAATCAATGTGTCATTTCTAAACGGACTGAATATTTTTTGTTAAATTAAAAAATGTTCATCTCTGAGTATAGAGGCCTATAAAATTATGTTGAGATAGATGATAAATATAAAAACGAAAAGATATAAGTTGATTTCAGAGAAACTGCACTCCAACAACATGCAAAACACAGAGAATTTATAAATCTAGAGTTCTCAACGAGGCTTTCAACAATGATGGAATACGACCCCTAGTGAAAAGCTCTGAATCGCCCCACATAAAGAACCTATATACGTTAAAAAAATCACTGCTCCTACATAAATATTATCAAAAATATACATGTAACAAAACTTATAAGACAAAGCCAAACCCATGACCACAATTCCTGACTTGGGAAAGGACATGAGACATGTGGCGGGGTAAAATGATGTACGTGTAGTCAAGCATTCAACATAAAACCTCGCGTTACAGTGCTGTATAATACATGTCCTTTGTTTCTTTACTGTTATGAATCTCAGATTATGGCCAAACTTCACAAGGATCATTCTAGATCTGATCTGATTTAACAATACCTACCGCAACCTTGCTGTTTTCCTTTTATAAGTTAGTTTCCACCAATACACTACCGAGATTAACTTTCAATATAGCCAATAACAATAACCTCAAATGCCCATTTCTGGACTAACATGTGTATATTTCTCAAGGTTAAAATTTCCATCAAAATTTACGACAAGAGGGACGATTTCTTATTCCAAATTGGTAATTGGACGTTCTTTTGGCTCATTCACATATTTTTCAGTTTTTTACGGAAACGTGGTAAATAAAGCTCTGGAATTTAAGTAATGTTCTTAAAATTCATCTTAATAAACTTATCTGTAAAGTATTATTATTTAATTTTTAAATATTGTTTTTATGGGTACTTATTTTGACTTTCTTGTTAAAAGTTTAATATGGAACTAAACAGTTTACTATAACATTTTCAACTTCCATTGTGATATTGGCACTTGTACAACCCTTGTTTTTTTACTTCTAATGATATTTAAACACTAAATCTAATTTGCTGTGTTTTGACCGTAGTATATGAAACTTTATTTTTTAATCAGATACTTTTAGGGTTTGAATTAGCAGACAGCAACTGTTAGTTCGCTTTCGTGGTCGATACTTTTGTGGTATCAGTTCCTATCACTTATTATTATAATTTGTTGTTCATTTCGAGTATCGATCTCAAGTGTTAAATCAATTTCAACTGATATTTATATTGTTTTCATTGTTGGTTTGCTACAACACTGTCCCATATTGTGGAGGATTGAGCGGTCCAAAACTGGTTTAACCCAACCACACACCTAATGTGCATGCCCAAGAAAGGAACCTGTAGTCTAGTTTCTTCGTTGTTTCATTAGTCATTTATTGTTATTTGTTGAAGTTTTTCAATACATTAGGCCGTAAAGTGACCTGTAAAAGTTTAAATTATACTGTCATTTGATAGATGGCTGTTTCATGGACAATCATTCAACATATCCTAATTTTTTTACTGTTTGATTTAGTTTAATTAAATCTGTGCCTTTTTCCCATTATTTGCCAATCAATACAATTGCTGTAAATAATTGGCAACAGAATAATTATTAATTGTAAAAGTATATCTTGGAAACCGATATTCTTTGAGATTCCAAATCAGGAACTTTCAGTTCTTTACGCACAATTAAACAGTGGCATTGCTCGTTTTCATCACACTGCAGACTGTCATCCTTGCTGGTGGATAGGTACAAAAAACAAATGTCAGATTGTGTCAAAAATAATAATTCGTAATTTGTTAACGTAAATTTTAGTATTAAAATGACTACACATGTATATATTTTGACAGTCACGGCTGATGTTTAATACTGTTGAGTTTTATGATTTTGCAAATATATAAAATATTAAGTCTAGAAATTTTGTCATGTCATCGATATAAATTGCTTAATGGTGCACTTTTACAACTATTTTATCTTGATAATCTTGTGGAAACAGCTGTATTGCCCGAGTAATGTTACATTCTCATTACCTAACATTTAGTTTTCGGAGCCATATACAGCTCCCCGACGGTATAGATATTATAAAAATGTAGCTGTAGATAGATTGTTTGTAATATGGACTTGTAGATAACAGTGTACAACATCTCCTATTTCTGTATTTTATATGCAGATGCTATTAACGACACAATGATCATGGTAACTCTGCGGCGTTTTATGAAGAGGTTTTGAAGAGACAGAGTGTATTTACCTTGCATGCTACATCTGTACGCTGTATGCTTTGTTTGCCTGTTTAAGATTCGTCTTTGTTGACTTCCACATAACACGTAAAAGACTATTACGAGTTTTTTTTTGCAATGTAACACTGAGCTGATCTGATTTATCTCTAATAAGAGCTGATCGATATTTCAAATAAAAACTGGACACCTTCTTCAATATAATCAGAGCGATTTCCGTGTTAAAATTGCATTCACACTGAAGGGTGAAAGAATTCTTTACCGAACTAATTGTAGAACTGTAACTACAGTTCGCTGTAAAGTTTTATCTTTCGATTTCAGTAAAGATAAATAAGTAAAGTATAATTTTTATGCACAAACACCAAATAAATAAATAACAGATATAATAAATCAATTTATAAATTGACTGGAACAATAGATTTTTGAGAAAGTCCCCATAATTGTTTCTGAGGTTGTAGATTTCGACGAACTGATTGTGATAGTCGTTGTTTCCTTCGTGAAATATTTGTAGGTACAGTATTGGGATTTAATCCACTTCTGTTTGCTTGTTGTTGATTTTGAGAAGGTTTTACCTGCGGAACTGACCTTGACCTACTGACTAAAAGTGGAACTGATTTAGGAGACATTTTTTGTCCTAATGTCAGTGGTGATCCTAGCAAAGCACTTACCAACGGCTTGAATTGGTGAGTCAGATTGAATTGATGCCTAGATGTTGTTTCTGTAACACTGTCCACTAATCGCCCATGCATGTTTACAAACCTTGATGTCTCTCGTACGTTCTTTTCTGTCAAAGAATTCAGTGACATTGTTGGAAGTAGAATGTTAGTAACCCAAGGAGACATCGGCATTGTCTGAACTCTTTGAGACTGAAATCTGTATGGTAGGACAGCTGCTTTTAACTTGATTCCTACATTTCGTGGATAGGAGCTTGTAAACGTGGCAACAGGTAAGTATTGAGATGTGAGTTCTAATGACGGCAAACTATTCATATTTACAGGAAATTTATCTCGGAGCAAAGGTCCTTCTGTTGCAGTGTAATCAGGAATATTTTTAATATCTGGATATATCCAATTTATTTTCTTAAGATTATTTGAAACCGGAAGTTGAGTAGAAACAGGGGTTTTTGGCATTGATTCACTTATGGGTAATTCATTTTGAAACGATATTGTGGCGGCGTCTTTTATTGGTAATTTCGATTTAGAAAAATAATTCCAAATGTTGTGATGATTATTTATTCCGTGTCTCAAACCAAAGCTATTTGTTGACAAGATAGATGAATTTGCTTGAGGTACAATGTCTGTTGTAGCGATGTCTATCGGTGAAATTTGAAGATTTGTTGTTAGACTAGGCTGCCTAACAACAATTTGATTTCGTTCCAAGTTTGCATTGTCTGGTATACTGTCAATACCAATTAATGGTCTTTCAATTAGTTGTAGCCTTTTTATTCTACTCTTTGGTCTTAGGTCGTTAACAGATGACATAAATTCGGAAGTTGACGGTTCCCGTACATTAAACCCTATGGGATTGCGAGAGTCGGTATTAAAATTGATGATTTCTTTATTATCAGATTTAGAAAACTCTTGAAGAAAATGCAAACCTGGGACTTGACTCATTTCTTCCTCTTCTGCCCCGTCGCTGTTTGTTCTCGGTTTTGGGTTATCGACCACTTGTTCCTGGAGAGGATGCAGACCTTGTGTTATCATATCTATTAGTTGTTTATCTTCTTGAGCTTGTGCAGCATCTGCTGTATAAGCACCAATAAATCCAAGGTCATTGCTTTGTTGAACAATTTCATGGGTTATTTTTTCCGGAGAATTATCCTGGTGCCGCTGAATGAAAGTAGTTGGTTTCCTCCTTGCTTCCTCTAGTTCTTGCAGCCATTTTCTTTTTTCAAAACTGTCTTTCCAATCGTTTCTTTGATTAGTAATTTCATCTATGATTTGAATCCTTTGTGAAGATGAATCCGGGCCACTGTCGATTGGCAGCATTAGTTCTTGATTAGTCTGTGTTACAATTGAGGGAAAATTATTATTGTCGTTTATATTTTCTGCAAGGTTAAATAAGTTTCCTATCATATTACCGTCAGGTAAACCAAAACTCTTTACTGTTGATGGATCAAATACTGGCGTTGAATGAGATTTAGTAGAAACTGTAGAGTGAACAAGTTTTGATTCCATATTTCCAAGAGTGGTTTTGAATTCTGATGTCGGTGAAGTTACCTCGTTCCGTTCATGCTTAATGAATTGTGATGGATGAATAAATGCGGCAAGACCCGGAGCATAGATAACTTGATTTTTATCGCTTTCC
Organism: Geukensia granosissima; assembly: GCA_032357055.1. Lineage (NCBI taxonomy): Eukaryota > Metazoa > Mollusca > Bivalvia > Mytilida > Mytilidae > Geukensia > Geukensia granosissima. The sequence goes on from JAULBM010185830.1 coordinate 10,920, forward strand.
CCATTACCAAAGAGTTGATATACTGTGTGCGCATAATTGTCATTAATTGTGTCAATTTGAGGTATGGTCTGATTAGTTCTAGACTGTTTATGAAACTCTGTAATTGGTAATTGAAAGAATAATTCTTCTGTATTTTGTTGTGCAGTTAATGGAATTTCATCTCCATTCACAAGTAGAAAAATGATTAAGCAGATCTTGAACATTAACAGTGTCATACTTTCCCAAGTTCAACCGAAGCTAAAATGGAAATATTCAAAAAACTTAATTAAATATGGAATGATAAATATGTTGCAATATTCAATATTTTTATTTGAATGCAGTATGGTTATATAAGGAAGTAGACCTGTGTAAAGGGATATTACTATTGTAATCTTTGGTATATTCGTGTCAACCACTTCAAAAATCTAATGTAAGCACTTTATTTATACAGATGAATTTTGTTTCATTGAATGCTTTTCATTTAGCAGAATATAATAGACATATTACTGATTTCAAGAGTTTCCACCCTTAACGTAGTTCTACCACTTTAAGTTGTTTTATTTTTTTTTTTATTTTAACGAATTTAAATAAATGTTTATTTAAATGAAATACTTTTTTCAAACCAATTTATTCGTTTATTGTTATAATTTTCACTGAAAGGCAACATCTGATATTTAATTTTCCTCATTAAAAGGGGGAAGAAAACAAAAGACATGGTTTTGCTTAGTATTGTGATGATTTGAGTATCTTGAAAACTGACAAAACCTTCACAACCGTTTCTAATGATTCATTTCAAATTAATTTTTTTGTAATTATTATAATTTTTTATTCAAATACAATAAAATCATTTTCTTATTACTTAATGATATATTTTTCCATCGTAGTGCTGTAACTATTCCTATCAAATAACACTTAAAGTACAGAAAACGTAATCTACCACAACATAAGTGATAATATAAAGAAAGTTTCACAATAAATATCTCATTAATTATTGCTTGAAAATTCAGATTTTTTTGACGCAGCTTTTGCAGAGGTAAAATACTAGTTTGAACTTAAAAATTCCTCATACGGTTAACTGTTATTTTTAAAGTCTGATGTGGGAGAACACAGATGGAAAAATATAATGAGTGCACCAGTCAGGAAACATCTAATAGCATGTTAAACCCTTATTCAATATGGAAAAGTAAAACCTCCGAAGCGTAAAACTACGAACTAAAACAAGGTTGGAGAAGTACTCAATTGATCGAAAAGGTCAATATCAGGAAAAATTTGAATAAGAAAATAAGGAAAAACCAACAAAAGATCTGTTTTATCGTTTTATCGTTTATGAACGGGAACCTTAAACCTAGTAATCTCAATACAGAATGGAAAACTTAAATTTTCTCCAGAAAACAAGACATGGTTTTGCTTAATATTATGATGATTTGAGTATCTCGAAAACTGACAATTTCGATAACACCTAATTAGAAATTATATACACTAGAAATTAAATTCAAGAAATATTTAAACAATTAACGCAAAACAATCAACCATAAAATTAGCTGGAAATTAGTGAATCAATCAGTTATCTAAATAATGGTAAATCATGAAACAAATTTGGTCTATTTGACATTGGAAAAAAAAATTTAAACACCAGTATTTATATGTATGTTAAAAAATCTTTGGAAACAGAAGAGTGCAAGTGGAAAAATACAAGTTTACCAATGTTGAATAATGCAAAGTTGAAAAAAGTCCAAATGTAATAAGTAACTATCGAGGTATCCCCTTTACACCTGTATCAGGAAAACTAGATGAATACTTTGTACTGAGAAAATTAAATCTACTAGAGAAATCTGCCATACAACTCTGATTAACAGAAGGATAATGTCCATCAATAGCAAGTGTCATGATAACTGAAACTAAATGTGAACTTATTCTCAATAACACAAAGAAACATCCTATTTAGAAAAAGGAGATGCGGCATTATTGTCTTTGAGACAGGCTTCCAAAACTTGTAAATCACAAAACTTCTTCAGGTTCTTCAGGTTGTTCTTAGACCTTCGAAATTCGGCAGATGTCTACAACTTACCTCATGCTAGACAGTATTCAAAAAGATCTTATAACATTAATATAAAGCTAGCCTTAACAGTATGTATGTGTTAAATTAATTAACTGACATTTCCCAATAGGTTGTTTTTTTATATTAACGAGCTTAATATACAACATTTCAATTGGGTGTGCTATTCCCTTTTTTATCAGTTTTCTGGAGGTAAAATTAAAATTTTAAAATATTATCTTTAAATTTATGATAGATTTGGTAAATTTGCTATTTTATGGTCTTAAAATCCGTGACCTGATTTTTAAAAAAAAATTTACGTTAATTAAAATCTTAAACATTGCTGCATACACGAGCAATCCAGACGATTTGAGAAATGTATACACAGCTCCAAAGAGCCAAAATAACGTCCCGCCAAAGAAATCAAGGAAGGGATATTTTACAATAGAGAATGAGAAAACATCTCTGATGCGTATATTTAATAATTATTACATCATCTGTGGATGTACAGTCTACATTCGTCGTCGTCCAACGTGTAATTCTATTCGACCAAAACACTCATCATCATTTATGGTTACTACTCAAAGGTTTGGTAGGACATCAATAATCATATATAATAGTGATCTAAGTAGATGATTCAACATTAAACAGGGTCTTTGGCGGGGCGGTATTTTATCGACACGGTTGTACAGGCTATTTGCTTTAGACCTGTTAAAAGAATTTGAAAGATAGCCAGTCAAAGGTCACCTTGGCACTTTGTTTGTTTGTACCCAACTTGTGTGGACATCGCACTTAATTGACAAAAACTAGATGATATGCAATTGATGCTTATTGTAGATCAACCACATCATTACAATCAATATACATTCACCTTAAACTAGCATTGTAGAATTTTGAATATTGAGTGATAACATCTTACAACTAGTAGACGATACAAAACATATTTAGAATCAGAGAAGAAAAAATGTTGATCATACCAAGCTGACATGTAGATCAAAATATTCTCAATTGAACTATGTGATACACGGAAATAACTGAGTAAATAGGAAAGGCATACAACATCTATAAATCTTACGTAATTCCAAGTTTACTTGAAGTTCTGGTGCTTACAAATATTTATTTGACAACCCTAGGAAGATCTCATAAAGACAGACTGAGAAACATACAATCATTGCCACAAAGGTCAACAACACCAGCCATATATCTGCTCCAAGGGACAATATCAATAGAGACAGAGTTTAATAATCGACAATTATCTGTGCTATACCTGTTTTTGATATCGGGCAATTCAAAACTACTGCAAATCGACGACCACAAAATTTCTGTGTATTTTGAAAATCGTGATAGTTTTTTCTGTCGATGTATGCAGATTTTATCAATATATGACTTACCTAATATTCTTAAATTACAATAGTCACTAGCAAGTGAACTGTGAAAGTTGGTTTCGCAATCATTTAATAAACATGACTAAGAACTACTAAATGATGGATTAACAGATTCATCTTAAAAATATTTGGCAATAGAAAATTAAGAATTGGTAGAAAACATCTATTCATAAATCTTTGTGACTATCATTGCTGGATATATGAAAATCCATGATCAAGGCTCGAATGGTTACTAGAACCTACAAGTTTTAAGCAGCTAGACAAAAGTTCCACCATCATACTGCCAAACGAGACTCCATTGTGTGAAAATGATCACGAGGTCATGGTCTATATGCAACTTACTGCTAAGTATAAGTATTTATCAGGTTGTAACATATTCCAAAAACTATAAACCTAGTGGTAAGGAAAACTGGAACAAAGAAATGGCAAATAACATTTACTAGTAAACTCAATATTATTATGTGGAACTGGTAACAAAATATCACTTAGTTAATACTAAACAGCATACATTTTAAATTTGTACCTAAAATATATTGATCTAATGACTGAACTGGAGGTATTATGCAGAAATTATTTTATAAGATGCATATGAAACTGAAATCAAATCCTAGGAAAAGAATGGACGATAAATCGTCTTGAAGCGGTAATCTTAATTTTAGATTTAAACATATTTTGAGACATTTTTATGTCAAAAAAGTTTAGATGAAGAGCAATGAAAATTTTTTGTTCTTATCAAAACTGGAATTGCAGGACGAGTTAGGAAAAAACATTCTCATGATATTTGACATGACATGCTTCATAGCTGAAATTTTAATATATTTTTGACTTAGGTCGTGGCAAATGTCGTTTGATGTGCATTTATAATTCGGCGATATATTAGACAAGTAAAATGCCATATAAAATGCTGCAAATATTCATATTTGGATTATTTTTAGATGCAGACGATGGAATATCAAATAGATTTATAACTAAGTATGGGTTCCAGGGCTTGGTGCTTCTAGGACCTACTTGGTCGAAATTTCTGACCTTCTCAAATGCAAATTTTATTTCCTTTTATAATGTTAAGGAGGTCAGAGTTTGAAAAGTAATTTAAATTTTGCATTTAGGATATCCTGACTTCAGAAAAGCCTGATAATTGGTAGTTAAATTGATGAACCAAACATTTTCAAAATCATGTACATAATAAAGTTTAGAATAGCAAATTGTTCTGTAGGCATTTAAGGTCATAAAAACGGATATTTTAATGTAGAATTGCACTGAATATACAAAAAGATACATTGCACAGAAATGAAAAAAAACCTTATGGTCAGATGTGAATTATATTTGAATGACCAGTTTACCAATTTAACAATTATACCCTACGAATATACCACAGTGGCTCCTTATTAAAAAAATCATGGATTCTAAAAATGATGAGTTACTGTATATGATTAAAAATATATCGAGTGAATAAATATATCGCATTTGAATGAAAAATGTTTATGTGGCAACTAGTATTGTGCCATGATTAGCATGACAATTACTCCAGTGTTACTAGGCCACAACTACAATTGCTGTGATGAGGTTTATCTTTATGTGTTTCACTACACAAAATCAACCAATCGCATGCTGCCGTAGTCAAAAGCTAGAATTAAATGAAAAGCATTGCCCTACTTTCACTTTGAATAAAACAGGTAAAATAGTCAAATCTACTTGGGAAAAGAATATGTTATGAAAAAAATATTTTAGAAAGTAAATTAATCCCAAATTATTAAATTTGGTGAGATATTTTTTCTATTAAAATTGAAAAAAATGCGGGTATTTCATTTATATGCCACTTCAGACTGGCTATACTAACAGGGCCATAGTTCAACCAGCTAAAAATTTCTTAAATGACATTAAATATGTCATGCCGTTTTGATATGTTCTGTGGAAGTGATGGGGCTTCGGGAAAATATAGGTGTCACCAAGACTGAACTTAAGGTAAAACAGAATTTGCTCAAGTGTTATAATGGTCGCCTATGCGATTTTATTTACTCTAGTTTTGCCTATAGTTCGTCTATCACCAGTAACTTTTAAAGCAAATAGATTCAACAAAGTCAATTTCGAGGATTCGTGCTTCATTAAGCCTAACAATCCCCTAAAATAATGCTATGCATTAACTGGCATCAATTGTTAAATTTCTTTTTATGTATATTCTGTAGATAAGACGAAAGATATACATAACGTTATCAGACAAAATAAATTTTCCTCAACGAGGATAAATTTAATCTAAAACAGTCCGCCCTTAATTTTTGAATTATAAATCCCAATGGTTTGCGTGAATCTCTGCAGGTTGCAGACCAGTTGCCTGGATAGGAATTCGAAGATACCAAAGTGGCAGACAGAAACCGTTAAGTCGGAAGTCAGACAAGACCATGGCCAACAAAATAAAACGAAAGACAAACATAAAACACACAACACTTCACTGAAAACTAAAGCTGGAGTAACAAGAACCCTACAAAAACCAGGGTGAGTTCAGGTGCTCCGGAAAGGTAAGCAACTCCTGCTCCACTAGTGAAATCATCTGTCTCTTTTCGAACTGCCTTAAACCCGATTGAGAGATAGCGAATTTCACATAGGATTCCTGCTTTATGAACCGAAGGTTCTTACGTTCATTAAGCAACTGAAAATGAGTTTAAGAAATCCGAGTTTCAGTTCATTACGTTTTCATTTTTCTCTTTTGTTTCTTTTCAGTTTTTCCTGTCATTTTGTTTTTACTTTTAAAGTTTGGCATATTTCCTAAAGATTATTTGATGATTTTAATGGATTGAGATCTGTTGTCTATTATAGTATGGATGTAACCCACTTAAATTGATATATTTCAGTTTGATTTCGCATTAATAAAGCAAAATTAGAAGCTGACCGAATACTGATGATATGCTCATTTCCATCCTAATGAGGTGTACTATAATCAATGAATGAATTATTTACAAACCTAACTCTCAGAATTTCCAAAAAGATGAAAAAATAAAAACAATAACTGATTTAAATCAATTAGATAACATTAAAATCGCACATTTTGCATACAAATTTCTATATGAAATGTCTTCAAACATAAGACAATCATCGAAAGAGACAATGTTAATGCCTAAATGTCTTATTTCAACCATCAATCAAAATAAAATTGCATGTCCTCATTCATCATTAAGTTGACACGAACAGATCGCAATGATTAACCCTCCTCAAAACAATGCTCTGATCTTAACATCTAAATTAAATGCATATTTGTCATCGAAAACAACAAAAAAACTAAATCATGGCATTTTCTTATCAGCTTCAAACCGGGAGTCCAAAAACAGTAAATCGTCTTACCTATATTGCATTTGGTGTGTGACTGTACCCTACTTGAAGCCTTCATGACATTGGACCAGTATTGTCAAATGCTTGAAATGAAATATTTAAGTGTGTCTATGATTGATCATTTTAAATACACTTTCATCATAACAATTATTATTTAGAATAGAATTTATTTTATGATCAAACATTCATTCAAGTTATTTGCATGCGCAGGGAAGGATGATAAAAGGTCTTTACACGAAATGTCTTCAATTTCATATTATAATGTAAAAATTTTACCAATATACATCTTTTCTCTCTTTTATTGATTGTTTGCTTTTAGTAGTCCATGGTTGCTTTACACTCTGTTCCAGCGCAGACAAGGTTTGCTTGAGCTCACCCCAAGTAAGCGTGTCGATTTTATTGAAAAGGGATTATTTAAAAAGGTACTGTCCTAAAATGATTATCTTATTGTTCCCCACAAACTTTGATAAAAAACGGAATTAATTTTCCCCGTATATTAATGTTTTGTCTAAACATCGATAGAACTTGTATTTATCAAAAAATCATGACAAGACTAAACAAACCATGTCAATACGTCTCATTTTTTCTATTGATCATAAATAACATTTTTAAAAATTTTCTTTTGTAAATTGGCTTTTTTAATATCATGTTAAATATTATAGAATAACAACTAGTACTGTTAAAAACACAATGGTTGTTAAAAGGAAATTTTTTGGCGTTCACCTTCACAAACAAATTTTTGTCATTTGACAATAGGGTATTTCTCTCACCTTTTTGCTTTTATACATTTACTTTGTGTGAGTGCTTCGTCTACTATTTTTTATCTAGGTTTTCCTATATTTTGGTTCTCGCGCTGCTGATCACGGTTCATTAGTTTGCGGCAAAAATTATATTCACAATTGTCAGACAATATAGGTAATAAAGTATTTTTTATAAAGTTATGGATTATGGATTATGAGAATATGTTTTTTAACAATAGAGAATCATATTTATAAATCATTTAGAAAACAGTTTAATTAATGTGAAATTTTTTTTTTGTTAAATAACACTTTTATCTAAGTTGTTTATCTGGAGCTAGTCTACAATGTAATCCATGTGCGTGCGTTTTTCTTTTAAAAAATCTGTGTATTTTTCAGAGGGTTCGAATTAGACAAACTGTACTTGCCTGCAACTTCACGATTGCATTATCGTATATATATATATATGTATTGTAAATATTCCGCTATTTTACGGAAGATTGGAAAAACATTAAACGGTTTATAGTAATATTTAATAATTCTTACCTTTTATTCAGCACGTGTTAAACTTACATTCAAGATCATAATAAATTCTTGTAAACAAATATTAAAGTCTTAAATTGACATGCATTAAACTTCATCCAATACTAAATAACATAACATATTTTCCGGAAGTGTACTTTTCACATCCAAACGTTCTCTTAGTTGTAGTTCCTGGATCATGTTAATTTGATAATTTCAAACATGGTTTATGTCTTGTGGCTTGTAATTGAATCACATTGTAAATGTGTATGTATAATTGTTATGTTTATCCAAAAATGAACATATTTTGCAATAAATAAACACATGGATCGCAAATTATTTTTAAGACCTAGTTTGTGGGAAAAACCTCTATAAACTACAAATAATATATTATTTTCTTAATCTAGACCATTCTGACTAACAATACATATGATTCAGTAACAGTAAAATAATTTGTGTCATAATTTATATGAGAGGAACCGATCAATGTTCGTAGTAATTAGGTGTTGTCATTATTTTTACACTAAACCTACATATCTAAATGAAAAAGGGCGGAGGAAAACGTGGTTCCAATTTTGGTGGAAATTTCGGATTAGTATTTGCAGTGGTAAAAGTTTATCAAAAATATTTACATAAAGTAAAAAAAACGTATTTTCGAATGCTTACAGTCTAAAGAAATATAATGTCGGTCCCGAATATACAGATACCAAACACCAACAAATAAAATGAATTAATACAGAAAAGCAAAATACACCACTACAAGGTACAGTCGAGGGTATACAAGTTTTCGTTAAAAGTGAAATTACTTTAATAGTTAGTTATTGAATTATATTTAAGAGTCCAATGTAGAATACCCATGTGAGAGATCAAAAGTGAATAGTCCTAAGAGACAAGACGAATTTAAAACAAACTAAAAGATAAAACAAAAACAAAAAGAACAAAGGCTTGATATCCAAGAACTCCTTTACAAAACAGCAGTGGGGTCAGAGGCTTTTATTATTTTGTCGAGAAAAAGCAATTTTACAACACATCATTTGTGTGGCATTACTTAATCAAATTTTGATAACAACAAACGTTCAGACCTAATCTAAGCTTCCCATGTTTCTGTGGCAATGTTCATGTAGATGGGGGAAGGAAACCAGAAAATCAGAAGAAAAACAAGACTATGATAAACGAAACGAAAAAAGACGAACATCAGTGTTGAATACACTACAAAAAAAACCAAAGCTGTAACTCCGAAAAAAAGTTGGCTTGTTCTCAGATCGACGTAAACCCCGGATTTTAAAGTAAATGATTCAACGTTAGGTTCTCAACCTTCAGGTTCACTTGGTTCTACTACTTAAAATAGTGTTTGTTTTTGAAGTTATTAACTACAACTGTACATGTAACTTTTGATTTGTGGGAAGTCTTGTTAAACATTTTGAGTCTAAGCTTATTTTTTTGTCTGATTTGGTTTTACCCTGTTTCATTCTTTTATTGGGGTGTGTCAAACCCTAATAAGACAAAAATATCATAACAGCTAGTTTTGGCAGAGTTTATTCTTCTGACGTATATCATCAAGGAATTTGCGAAAGACATATGAGTTTTTCAATCGTTTTTTTTTCAAACGTATATTTAAATAAGATTTCTCTCGTAAAATTTTAAAATGCATGTACTAGTATTTCATTTATTGTCAGAGACCATGTATTTTTCTTAACATTCAGATAATAAAACTGCATTTCCTTTGGTAAATCTTTTATCGTTCAACTTTAAAATAGAACTCAAATCGCCCAAATGTGTATATTTCCTCCAATTTTGTCCTTACAAACTTAAACAGCTATAAATATGTTGAAACTGACCAGCAATCATCATTCAGCTTTTAAACAGTTAAGAAACACTCAGAGGAGACTTCTTTCATGACGAACGAAATAAACTTCTAACGAGACCACAACACCAAATTAGTTTGCTTCATATTTATATGTGTAGCTAGAAATAAATGAAGAATGTAAACTTATTTCAAAGGTTATAGATTAAAGAAAAAAAGATAATCTCAACATTCTCATTGTTAACTTTCCATAGTTATGTTGTGGCGCCACGTTTCTGCCTACTATGCTTATGGAATGTAAATATCGCACTTGATCCACTCCGCTCGCGCTTGTTACATGTGTTACAAGTGAAATGATTTTTGGAATAGAATGTTGTTGCTACACCAAAAATATGACCAATAAAGGTTGAAATCTTCCCGCCTTTCATGTTATTGTCGCTGTCATGAAATATGCCCCGTACTTCCGTTTGTTGCAAAATAATACCCTTTACAAAGAAAAAGATCGAAGATATCAAAGGGGCAGATTGACATCGCTGATTCAGAAAACAGACAAAAACCATTGACATTTGTAATATGGATATTTTGTTTTTTTGTTACGCTCAATCAAATGATAAAGGCGATAAAAAAGTAATGAACTTATTTTTTCCTTTAGAAATTCTTGGTTGAGTAGCTTTCCGGTATGAATTAACCATCTGTAAATGAATTATTGAAAAGAAGCACAGGCCCTACAAATAGTTTTTAAACCAATGTGGTGGTGCTGTATTAATACTTCTACAAATCAACTGAAAGTTAGAATCGGAGTGGTGTTTTCCCTACCTTAAAAAAATTTTTCGTACCTGTGTTTGTCATCTTGTTAAAAGAAAACAAAGGTAAACCATGATTTTAGTAAGCCTAATAGTTTGGTGGAAATAGTGTTAAGGATACTAATATTCAATAGGCAAGGGGTGTATTCTAACAGATCTTTTTTCTTTTATTCTTCTTTAAATTCAAGCCATTAGAGTAGCTACCTTGTTTCATAGTAACGTTGAAAAGAGTTTAAATTGATGATATTATAGTTGTTAGTAACACGGAAATGGGTTTTGTGGAGCATATAGCATACCCAACAATGTAGCGTTGCTTGTAAGGAAACATATGCAGTTTTGAAGTCCATTAGAGTGAAATGTGATGCAATAATTCCTGCTCGAATGAAATTCCAAACGAAGCTTAAACTAACCTTTCAAGGATTTCTTCTTTAGTATATGTCTTTGGGTCATATGTTGTGTTGCCGAGAAATTGTCAAAGGACAATTGATTGGTCAAACAGTCTATTTATGCGACAATGTTATTGTGTTGTTTTACAGGAACAAAAAATATCCTTTCATTACAGAGTGATGTCTGGCTACATTTAGATTTTGCGTTTGTATTCACTGATTTTTCAACCTGCCGATTGTTATTTCTATAAACGATCTCCAGCCTTAATCTATTCGGAAAGAGTGTCGTAGTGTTCTTTTTTTATTTCACCAATTACATGGCATACTCCATAACCTAATGCAAAAGAATTTTATAGTTATACCTAAGGTTATGGATTGAGGCTCAAAATAGTTTGACCCTTTAAGAAAAAGATTTCGTAGAGATTTTTCAAAATAAATTAATCACAGTTTGACCCTTATAATAGCATCGTATATCCTTTTGGAATTCCATGATTTTACGACAAATTCCACGCAAGAGAGCACTTCATCAAAGTCTTTGGTCATAGAGAAGTTCTTTTGATGCTTTCCTATTTTCGCCAAGATTTAAGGCTATTCAAAATTTGACACAGACTTTGATCGTGGGACATCAGGTTTCGCATGTAGAACAAAAGGAATAGTTGTGCTAATATCTAAGTGTAATAATAAAAATCACCCCAAAATTGGAAAAATATAAATGAAATGTCATAGGAAATAAATACATTTATTTATTGAAGAATCTCCTTCTGTATAAACTTAGGCTTTTCCCGCAACTACATCACTCTACAAATTTGGCATCTGATGGCTAGAAATTACCCGTCCTAACCCCCAGCTAACCTTTTTTGGATTTATTGTTTGACAACATGTTCTCGTCCTAAAGATGCAAAAATATTAGCCGCTGGACGTTAAACAACAACAATCAATCAATCTGTATAAACTTGAATGTGAATTTATTTCATTCGCGTTATGTTATCTGAAATTATTGGAAATATTTGTGCTTAAATGTTAACATTTCAGAAACTAGAGCATTTTAAAATGCAAAATTGTCTTTCGATATTACATATAGATATGATATGAAAAACATCGTTAAATTTGTTTTCAGATTTTTATTTCAATTTGAAATTAATTAATTTTTCTTCCAATAAAAATTTTGACATTTTGTTAATACTTGGTAACAAGAAAACATAAATTGCAAGTTGCAAATAAACTTTTTAAATCAACACCACGAAATCCAGGACGTTAAAGAATTCTCCCCTAATTACTTCATAATGGCCTTAAAATGAATCCTTAAATTCTTTCGCAACAAAACGTACAATTTTTTTTAAAATATTTGTTTACATGTATATTGCGACCTATCCCAGTGAAATTTTTCTTCGGAACTTTTATTCCTATTACTTCTTTTCCAACACATTTTCAAAATTCCAAAACTTCAAAAAAATGTATTCTTTCTGCAAAAAAATATATTTTTGGAATGGTCGACATTTTAAGAATGTGAATGTATTATTCCAGTATTTGTCATTTCAACAATGGAGTGTTGGGCTTATTTTCTCTTAATCAAAGAATAATATGCTGTTATATCGGAAAGTGACTGCATCATAAAGTACCTTATAAGCGGGAAAAATTATTACGGGTATTCATTGGAAATTTAGGTAGTTGAAAATTTAATCTGAAAGGATTAAACAAGTGTCGCCAAGGTGCATGAAATGGAGTTAGAATATTTTGGTTTTGCAATGACGTCGCTTCTGTTTGTCCACCAGATATTTCGCTACCCATTTGTCCTTGTGTAAGAGAAGGTGGACTCAGAATAACTCCAATATGAGGTCTTCCCTGTTGTGTTGGTGTAAGCCCTTCCGCTCTTGTTGGCTCATTTAGAAGCACTGTATGTCTTATATTTGAGTTTATTTCTTGTTTTTGTTGTAAATCCAGAGTTATATCTGGCAAGAATATTTCAAGTGTATTTCTCAATTTACCACGTTTCTTTGCTAGTACTTTTGGTGTGTCATTTTCTGCTGATTTGTTATACAATTTATTCTTTGCCTCCAATAAAGTTGTATTCAAGACAATGCCAGGAACACTTTTCTCATTTAAATTTCTATTTGTTATAAGAAATATTATTTCACCAAGATTTCCGTCAATCCCGGTCTGTCCGTTATATTGGATTGTTCTTTGGTTTCTTTCAGCATTTACGTTGTCCTTAATGACTCGATTGACTTGAATCAAACTTGGTTTAGATCTTAATGCGATAGGCCACCTCGCATTTATTAAAATCCTGTTTAAATCATTTTTGCTAAGCGCTTCTAGTAACAGAAGTTTTTCATTGCATAAGACGCTTTCACCAAGCAATCTCAGCATCCAGATACGGACAAATAAGTAGGTAACCTAAAAAAAGAAAGAAAAAAATAAGAATTTTAAGGACTGGTGCAACATGGCAGTAATAACTTTTGTACTAAATGCTTTATTAACCCCAGAAATGAATGTGTACAAAAGAACAAAAATATATTCAGAACGACATACATATTATAATAAGAAAATATCTTATCTTAACAATGCTGATGCTACCCATCCGGAGCACCTGATCCCACTGCTCTTTTGTAAAGGAGTTTGTGGATTCCAAGTCTTTGGTTTTTTTTTGGTTTCGTTTTATCTTTCTTTTTTAAATTTGTCTTATCTCTTTGGAGTATGCAGTTTTGATTTCTCACATTGGTATTCTACACGGACGTATAGAATAGCATACATGGCAGAGTTTTACAGAATTATAATTTACATACATGGCAGAGATTTACAGAATTATAATTTCAAAAAGTAAGCATTTTGAAATGTCTTTATTTATTATCTAGAGCATTCTAATAAGTGATTTATAAATACTGATATTTTGTACAATTTCTTATGAAATAAAGACTTACATTCGAAACTGAACTTCAATATAATTAATATACCAACTCTTTTTTATGATCAAATTTCACTCATTGATAGACGGTTCCTTTTGAATCGGACTATGTAAATTATTAGTACGAGTTTCCCTCGCCGTATTTTGTCCTATTTAATGTTTTCGGTAATTAAACTTTTCCCAAATTAAGAGTGAGAAGGAATTTGAAGGTATCAAAATGGCAGCGCTTGAAGACGATTACTAATGCGGTCCTCAATCGAGAAATGTAATTTATATAAGTGTAATGGTCAATCTTCAGAATGATACCCTTTCCATTTTTGAATTATACGAGTAATCGATTAAATTTAATATTTGCTGTAGATCTATATGTCCATTCTCGCAAAATTTATTTTTCCTTTTCTTTCATTTACTCAAAAAACTTCTATTGGAATCTGAAGACAATTAATAATGAAAAGAAAGGCGAAATCAGTGACTGACTTGAGATTTGCCTTCAGATTTAGCTTCCCGTTTCGATTTATTTGGATTTGAGTATTTCGTTTGCTAGGTTTGGATCTTGAACTTCCTATGTTTTGGTTCTCATTCTGCTGATGAAAGTTGCTTCTTGAATTTAACATATGGTATGGACTCTAGTTCATTGTTAAAGGCCGTAATGGGACCTCTAGAAGTTTAAATTCTACTGTCATTTGGTGGGTGGCTGTCTCATGAACAATCATGCTACATCTCCTATTTTATATATGCATATGAAATTCTCCTTATTTATTCAACATTGGTAATTTTGTATTTTGAGGTAATACAAAATGATGAATGCTCAAAATATTATACCCTCCGAAACGTTATTTTGCGTAAACAAATGCTTTAACCATGAGATAAATAAGCATGACATGTTTAACTGTTTCATCAAAATATCATTTTAATTCTGTTAGGATTGGTTATTTCAGCTTTTGGGCAGAGAAAGTTTTAATTGTTTTAAAAACATCATGTCAAATAGATAAATTGTACTTGTTGTAACTGTAATCTGTATGCAAATATAGTAGGAAGTAAAGATAACGTCGATGCCTAAATTAAAAATTATTTTAATTCAAATTAACATATATATGAAATGATCAAAGCGTTATGATAAATATCATTTTCATCAACACGAGTTATATCCTATAGATAAACCTGTAAAATAATGATTCATATATTTATGAAATTCAAATTTTGGATATCTCCAGATATTAAAATTTAGTTGGTTACCTCTTTTCTGGTTGCTTACCTTGAAATAATAATAAATGTCCTGTCACTGGAGTGTTTACGCCATGATATTGCGTTATATTGTCACGGTTGTCAAATATAAATTAGAATACATCCACTATTAATTCCTTGTCAGACAATAATGTTTTGATGACCTTTAATTAATATCTGACAACTATAGTCGCATAAAGTGTAGGTGTTAAGGAAGCCTTAGTTAAACGTATTGGAGACAGGATCGTACAACTTTAATACATGTAGCTTTGCTACATTTCTAAACAAGTCAATAGAAATAAATTTAAAGCTGCTCATTTTAATCGGAATGAGGACCAATTTTACAACGTCCAAAATGAATGAAAGCTGTATATTACTCCCTTATTGCTTCTTTATTTGGATGCAATAACCACACGAGTTACAGGACATTTATTATTATTTCAGATACGCCACCAGAAAAACGGGTTGCAGCTGACAAATAAGCCACTCAGCCAAAGGTTTCTCAAGGAAAGATTAGAGTTATCACACCGTTTTTCGATCACCATCATGATTTGGTTGACCAGCACGAATTATCCATTTCACAAATGACAATCGATATCTGCCAAATGTTGTCAATACAAATCCGTTCCTAAACGGGTTGTGACTAACACCAATTGTGAATATTTACCGATTTTATCTTAAGAGTAACACGAGGGGTGCTACTAATGGAGCAGGAATTGCTTACCATTCCGGAGCAACTGAACTCACCCTGTTTTTTTTATAGGCTTCGTGTTACTCCAGCTTTAGTTTTCAGTGTAGTGTTGTTTGTTCCAAGTTTGTCTTTCGTTTCATTTTGTTGGCCATGGTCTTGTCTGTCTTCCGACTTAACGAGTTCTGTCTGCCCGCCCCTTTGGTATCTTCGGATTCCTTTTTCTATCTATGGTTATTTTACAACGTATGAATCTCGGATTTCTTTTGTTTTGGCTGTTGTGTTGCTGATGAGAGGTAACACATATTAAAATTCATCATCTATATTCAACACTAGTTTTCCGTCAAATAATAGATAACAGTATTGGAAAAAAAGAAAAAGAAAAATCAGAGTGCACCTATTATGAATAACAAGAATCTCTTTTAAACACCACGGTTAAACCCAGCTTCTGCATTGATATATGTCAAAATCTATTCAGAAATGCGATTTTCTGAATAAAAATACATTTATAAATTCAAAACAAGACTTTTTTAAATCACACAATGACATTTTGACTAATTATGCAACATTTCTTAAACCTGAAAAAAATGCATTGATTGTGATAAACGCTACAATTTGTAGTAATACCATATTTCGCGATATTTTGGTTAATTAAAATGTAATAGCGAAAAGTAAATCACAAAATAAATATATCTAAATTCTAGCTTTTCTTTCTTAAAGAAAATTGGATTGCTTCTGAATTGATTTTGTATTTCCTTTAAATTGAACATTTTTAAATATTATTAAACATAATTAATTTTTTAATTGTACTTGAATATTTCTTTATTTTATTAAATAAAGAAAGTCTTTACAAAAAGGTAACAATACAAATAGACAATTCTATAATATTGAAATCTCTCATATTTCAGAGATTTGCACGGTAGGTAGACGTGGCTCACGGACTATTATTGTTTAGTACTAACATGCATAAACTAAAACATTACATTAAAATTAATGTTGTAATAGTTTGTGATTGCTTGTAAGGAAGTTTAAATGATCAATGTTAGGTTTAGAAAACAATGATCGATTACTGCTTTTGTTCCAGATGGCAATGTGTCAGCAATTTATTTTCAGAAGAGGAATAAATCAACAAGTAAATTGTAAATTGACTGTAAGAGTTGCCTATTTGGGGTGTCACTTGAAAAATGCAGGAGGGCTAGGCTCGGGAAAAGCAAGAGATGATCAAATCCGTTTTTGCCCGAAAATCCATTAAAAACTCAAGTTTCAATTCGATTGATTACTTCGATAAATTGGTGGAACTAAAACAATCCCCCTAACAGAAAACATTGACTTATTACCATATTTTGCAGACCCTCCATGCAAAATGGTCAGCCATGATGCTTATTATTGTTAAAACCTCTCCTCCTACCCGAATTTGATTTATAGTTAGAATAAAAAGTATTAGTACGACCAAACACGATATGAATGGTGAATTGATTTACTTTCAACTTATTTCAAAATATTTTTTCCTAAGAAGAAACATGGCTGAGTCAGGAAAAATCTATTTTTAAGTTGTTTTTCTGAATTGGCCGAAAGTTCATTTAATGCTCGAATAACTCATGTTGTTTAATCAGCTATGTATGTAACTTTTGAGCAATTTAAGACAGATAAAAATAACACTTTTTGCTTGGTAAAATCTTAAAACAAACTGGCCACCTACTGACTATGGCAAACCGTTACGTGAGGTTAAATCATGATTTATTCCCGGTATTGCATATGATATATGTCATTCCCGCTGGATGTGGCTGCGCTTTTCGTTTTATTATGAAGTGGGTGATTCGTTTTACAGTGTTTTTTCCTCGGTTTTCTTAAGTTTTGGTTCTAAAGATACTGACGAGATGTTGCTTTTCTGGATGAGCAAAATGTATTTTCTTTGTCTAAAAGGAATTTGAAGATACCAAAGGGACAGACAGAAATCGTTAAGTCGGAAGACAGACAAGACCATGGCCAACAAAATGAAACGAAAG
>JAULBM010185831.1:0-17624 GCA_032357055.1 Geukensia granosissima
AAACTTAACCAAAGTCAATGATGCATGAAATGTGGGTCAAAGTGACCTAATTTGGGTGGGATGCTGACAGACTCCCCCAAGACACATCTACAAACCAAGTCTGATGATCTGCAGTCATGTTTTACCAGAACTAATGTCGGACCTCAAACTTAATTAAAATCATTCAACCATGAATGTCATGTGACCTCAATTTTTGGTGTGGTGAAATGTCGTGACCTTATGCATCTGCATACCAAGTAATATGAATGTAGGTATTTTAATTCTAAAGATCTGGCTGTGGACGCGGACGCGCAAGCGGACATGGACGCCGAGGGTACTCCAATAGTCCCCCTCTACTTCGTAGAGTCGAACTAATAACAAAAGTCCGGTTAGCCGAGTTTTAAAAAATGGCGACGCTTTAGAATTGGCTTTTCTGTACGTGGAGTAACCGAACCATATCTCTATATATTCCGGCCACGCTCGGGGTCGTCCGCTGCTAAGGTATGGTAAATTTAATCCGGTATCCAGTGATAAAATAAATACTACTTTATCTGTACGTTAAAAACCTAAGTAGGCTGAATTTTGCGCCATCTACTCAACAGTTCCATTTACGATCCTGTGGCGAACAAAACTCTTCGATTTATCCACATCACCACTCATTTTATATTATTTTCTGTTAAAATGCTTATTTAATCTTTTCCCACTGTAGTGTTAAGCTTAAAACTAATAAATACATACCTTTATTATATCTTATCTATTTATTAAAGCAAGAATAATATGATTTTGGGCTGGGATTTCAGATAATCCTGCCGAACTAGTCAGCATATTGTTTCCAAAGGGATATCAGCGGGTTGTCAATGGTTGAGGACAGACTAATATATTGTGAGATATCACTCTAAATCTAGATACTGGATAAAAATTATTTATATTTATGATTAACATGTCAACAATTAACGTTTTTGTCTCTGTAGAGGACTTGTATTTTATTATTCTCCTACCTATATACAATGTTTTGTATACAGCTCATTCCAAGCAGGATATCTTTCATGTTTGTGGAGATCACAGGGCAGGATTATGAGTGTCAATTACAGAATAATACGCAGAATGACTACTTAGGGATCAATCAATTTTGTAACTCATTAACTGATCCATGCAGTATAACACGGGCGACATATTGATCTACAAAATGATCAGTAATTACTAGTTAAAAGGGGAAGTCAGAGTTATTACAGATATTATAAGGATAGATAATACGGCACTTAATTTTAGTCATTCTGCCGGAATCACAAGCTTTATAAGACAGTGTATACAAAACATGATGTTATTGGCTGTCGAGAGACAACTAAGACTATCTATTATCGTTAAAACTGCTGAAGGCAATTAATAGCCTGGCAACAAATTGATGAATATCATGCCTTTCCTACCTTTCACTTTAGACGCTAATGCTCGGTATCAATTAAGTAAATTTGTAAACAGAACATCTCCGGTCGACCGTCAGAATACGATATTACTTTCTAGGGTTGGCTGTCGTTTAAAGTGATATGTGTGGTGTATAAATAAGATAAAACCGGATGGTCGTCATACAGTCTTCTCACGCTCAAGACAGTTCATTGAAGACTTAAAATATATAAATTGCGATTTATAGGATAAAAACCGCCAAAGAAGAATCATTACTTTAGATGTATATTTCAAACACTGATTAATTTTAACCATCACACGTCGTCCTTTGCTTTTCTTGTTCTGATACTTTAAAAAATAATAACCAAACAATGAAAAAACATGCTTTCATTGACATAAAGAAAACGTACAATGTGAATAAAGAGTATACATGCTTCGGAATTAACCAGTCAACGTCGTGTTCAGATAATGCTATCCAAACAACGACTAGTCATTTACTGTTATATGTTCACATTTTTGCTTTAGATTAGATTGTCGTGTTTTATGTATAGTTTCACAATTTGCATTTCGGGGCCTTTTACAACTTCCGTTATGGTATGGACTCTTGTTCATTGTTGAAGGCCATAACGGGACCTGTAGAAGTTAAAATTCTACTGTCACCTGGTGGGTGGCTGTCTCATGGACAATCATGCCACATCTCCTATTTTGTACCTAACAAAAAAAAAAAGACATAGTACAAGTAGAAACCGTTTATCTATTGATAGAAATAAAACAAAGGAACACACATATATATATATAGTTGCCGCTGGTGGAAAACAAGCTTTGCAATCAGTTGATTAAAATACCCCAACCCAGGGCAACCGTAAAAATCAACAATGTTTTTCATAATGTTGTTAGAAAAGATACATATACTTGAAAATCACACTAACACAAAACTGACACAAGTTGCATTGACAGCTAAGGAAAGATGTAGGCAGATATTATCTTGCTGATGAAGCAACACCAAACTCGACACAAGTTGACATTGCAGATATGAAAGTCAAGGACAAGGTAGATTTTATCTTGCTCATGAAGAACGCAACTTTATGCGATTATCAAAGAGATAAACCGTAAAGAACAAATTCGGTGAATACAAAAGGCAAAAAACCAAAACAATAGGAACTTTACTAGACACCTTTTAAAACAGAGTGAGGTTTAACGATCTATTTTTCTTTTTCAAATGTAACTTGAAAAAGCATGCATATTAGGTGTAAACTTACTCTGTCAATTCCAACATGCTGAACAAATAGGCCCACAGATATATGAATACATTACATTCCAACTTGAATTAAAGGTATTCGAAATGATTGATTGATACTTGAAGTCCAGCGAGCAATTTTAAGGGCGGAAAATATTGACTGTCACTAGAAAATATTAAGATTTTTTGGGAAAACGTATTTATTCTTCTCCCTGACAGAATTATAAAAACGCTCTTGTTGAAAGTTAGAAAGCGCTATATTAAAGATAGATTGTACACTTTATTAAAAAATTAAAATCAACCAAAACATCAACAAAATACTTACATCACAAAAATATGAAATAAACTAATTATGAAGACAAAGATCCTGATAAATTCATTTTTAAAAGAAATGGAAGAGACCAAATAAATAAATCAGAAAACAGACAAGACCGTGGTAAAAAAGATATGAAAGATAATTATGGTACACACAACACTACACTGTAAACTAAAGCAAGAGTAACACGAAACTACAAAAGCTAGAGTGAGTTCAGGTACTCCGGGATGGTAAGCAAGTCCTGTTCCACTAGTGACATCCGTCGTGTTACTGTGTAGACAAAGCCGGTGTATAGGCGCAATCTTTGTTAGTTACAACCGGTATAGGAACGGTATTGTTTTGTCATGACAGTGAGAAAATATCCATTGTCATTTGAAAAATTGATATACGTACCGGTCAATCAAATCATGATGGAGACCGAATAATTTACGGAGTGGTGACTAATCTTTCAATGAGAAATCCTTGTTTCAGTAGCTTTCTTGTCAGCAGAAACCCTCTATCGATAGACGCCCTTGAGTAGAGTATCAGCTCCGTACGCATGGGTGTCTGGAATGATGCTAGACATGGACGGAAAGTGAGTAAATCAAAGTCACCTCACATTTTCTCTCTTTTCTTACTTGTAAGTCAAGGTATGAAGCAGATCTTTCTGTTTCTGTAGTATCCTCGATTTCTGGTTCAATTAACTAGATGCGGTCAACATAGTCACCTAATTTAGAAATATTCAGTGAAAGAACATTATCTATACTAAGGTTGCCCCTTTCTAGAACCAAATATTTGTACCTGCGTTTGCCATTTTGTATCAAAACAAAAGTAAACCAATTTTTTTAATTTTTCTTTGAGTTTTGAATGTGGAAAAGTAGCATATTGTGTGGAAAAATCAAACGTTTTGATGCTCCTGCCAGAGGAAAGGGGCCATGATTTGAGGAACCTAACAGATCTTCGAAATATTTTAAAAATCTACATTTGTTTCGCAGTAACTCTGGTTCTCGTTCTTTATTGCTGATGAAAAACTGTCAGTAACTTAATAACTGTCCGAAACTTGGAATGGGGTTTGTGGAGTATTTGACAGACCATGCAATAAACGTGTTTATATATGTTTTTTGAATCCAATAAAGTGAAGGAATTTCAAATTTTTCCTGTTTGTTGAAATTCCAAAAGAAGACAAAATCGATGTCAAGGATTTCTTCTTAAGTAAGTGTCGTCGGGGTATATTTAGTTTTCAAAACACAATTCATTTAATAAGCAGTCAATGTAATTGGATTTAAAACAGATATTGATAAAATGGATTCCAGATAAAAAACGTATATTAGAAAAGCATGTTTTTCTTCAAGATCCAAAAGCCTATATAAACAAATCATTAATTAAAAATCATTATGTATTGGTTTGTATGAATAATGCTTACAATCGTTTTGATACTTGGGTTCAACTCAAATATTAATTTCAAGTCTAAATATACAATGATATCGACCGTTCAAGTGGTTAAAAATATTGAAAATCACATTAGGAGTGGAAACGCTTCTAAACCCGTACAGTAGTGCACTGTCTTTAGATTTCTATAAAAAATAAATATCTTACAAAGTTGGTATTGATTTTTTCTGTTCCAACGAAGACAATCTTGAGGCGATGCAATTAGAATAAAATACGATTTAGAATGGTACATTCAATTTACATTGGAACCCACTGATGGAAAAATATTTGATTTAATTGTGACCAACGAAACCTTATGGGATATCTAGAGGATAAGTCACCGTAAATTTATAATCAACAAATCTAGTGCAGAACTAAGGATGACTGCATGTGTACTGCATAACTGAAAACCAACTTAGTTTCTACTTCAGCGACCACTATTTATTAGTAGTTGTAAAATTACATGAAATAACGTTTATCATTTTGATTTAAAAAAAAACATTTTGCATGAATGGAAACTTGTACTTCTTTTAAATCTAGTGTTTTTAGTAAATGATAAATAAGTAGTCTCCCAGTAGTAGCTGATGTTCAGTGTAACAGCAACAGCAAACCATATCAATTAAATGGAAAACAGATTTTCTTCGTAAATAATGCCTAATTCAAATAGGTTAACTTTGTAATAGAGAATTGTACGTTTTTGAAGCCCAGAAATTATAGATGAAAACACTTTTAAAATAGAAACCCATGTATCAATATCGTAACAGAATAGTAAAGAATAGGAAAAACCTGTAGGGTTATTATCTGATATGACACAACTTTTCAATGTAGATAGAAAATAGGTCATCAGGTGGGATAACTCGACAACCTCAAAAAAACTGAAATCGTACATAAACTAATCGTAAAAATACACTTAAAATAGTACATTTTCGTAATTTCGATTTAACCGAAAACAATGACTTGTAGATAAACAATTAGTAAGATTTAATATGGCAGGGTTTAGGTTCGTAAACGTTATCAACAACATAACCATAAAACCAAGGATATAAAATTTTTAGTTTTTGAATGTTATTTCCCCCCTATGTATTATGTAAAACTTACGTAAAAATGCCGTTCTTAATGGTGGAGAAACGTAATATATTTCACAAATATAACGTTGATTATAACTAGAGGGGGTTTTACTGTGTGGTATATATTTGCCAAAAATACCCTGAAAATACAGACATTTGTAAAATCTCAGTTTCTCTCCATGCGTTTTAACTACGTTCGGTAGAATTGAACAAATACAGTACATATCATGTGTCGAGATATTTGCGAAAAATACTAATCTCACCACTTACAGCTTGTAATGTTTGCAAATATCCTCCAAAACATGATATAACTGTTCAAAATACCAATAAAAAATTTTGTACCTGTTTCACAAACGAAAACCTTGATGTCAAAACTTTCAAGTGTAATTTAAGCATCTTTAGTTAAGTCCTAAACGTTGAATCAAAACACCTTTAAAAAGGTTAACATATAATTGGGAAAGAAAAGTCATGCGTTTTGAAAATGATTAAATATGGAGTTAATTTCAGAGAGACTAAACTTCAACCACGTGAAAAACCTTTTAACCTTACAAACCTTTCTACAAGGCTTTCAACAAGGATGGAATACCACTCTGTGTGAAAAGCTCTAAATCCCCCCATAAAAAATCGTTTGTACGTAAAATAATACTTCTCTTACCTGAATATATTAAAAAATTCAATAAAACAAAACCTTAAACAACCAAAGACAAATCAATGACCACAATTCCTGACTTGGGACAGGCACATGAGACATGTAGTGGGGTTAAACGAGTTTAGTATGTACCCATTCCTCTACCAACGAGTGGTCAGAGAAAACCTCAAAGAAAACAAAAGCAGTAATCAACAAACTAAAAAAATCAAACAAAAGTCACCCAATCCGACTATAGAGTACCTTTATGACAACAAATATACTAAACAAAACTATATTTAAAAAAAAATACATTTCTAATGAATGCTCACAGTTACTGAAAGCAAGCTTAGGGTGAATTCCTGATGATAAAACATCAAGCCTCTTAACACGTGATGTTATCAAACACAGCACGTCTGATGATATAATACTGTGTTCTCAATAAAAAAGACAAGATTGACGCAATTCCAAATTTGTTAATATATGTGTAAAGATGCGACAAGTTTTATATCTGTACCAACAAAAAAAAAAAAAACAGTTTTAATGTCTTGACTACATTGTCGAATTTGTATCCCTTGTAGATAAGTTAAATTAACAGAGCATTGAGATACAATGGATTTCTGTTATTTTCGTTAAGGAGTGTATACGGTATTTGCTTTATTTGTCCCCTGTTTTCGGTTAAAATAAGAGAATTCCATCAAAACTCTTATTTCTAACGCATTTTCAAATTCAAACAATGGAGCAACAATAACCAAATAGAATGTTTCATAATTTAAACACGCAAATGTTTATTTATGGCCAATAAAGTACCCCGGATTAAGAATTTTTTCCGACTTTGTTAAAAATTGATGATTTTAAGGAAATTTTAAATATCAACACAAAGGGCTACCGTTTATTTTCTTTGATGTAGGAGTACATTATCACCAGGTTGTTTGAGGCTTGTGATCTACGTTATTCTAACCCAACTATAGTCAGAAATTGACATTTTTACCTTATTTATTTTATTTACTAAAAAGCCATTTTTCACTTTCGACTATTCTCTTTTCCAATGCTACAATATTTATAAAAAAAATTGTATTAATTTCAAGGCCGATTTATTTAAGATTTAATTCGAATTCATGTGATAAGCTTCGATTTTAGGTGACAAATATGACTCTTACTGCACTTTCTCTTTTACTGTTTAGAATTGGGACAACTGTGGTTCGGACCTAGAGTTCCTTAACATTTTTATCTTAACTATTTGAAAACTTCATGCTATTTCACAAAGAAATATGTATTTTAGCTGTTGATGTTTAGATAAATTATAATAAAGTTTGGTCACAAAGATGAGTTAGCTATCAGAGGGGCATAGGTTATTCGAAAAGGTATTCATATATCCTGTCATAAAATAAATGAAGGGTAAACCAAAAGGACAAGTAGACAGACATTGCAATCCCGAAATTGCTATAGTAATTACACTGATGAAAGGACTAGCTGTATTTATATGCCCAACGTCCAGACATAGAAACAGAACAGCTTTCGATCACTCTTGGCAAAAATGATTGATTGATTAATTGATGCTTAACGTCCAGCAGTAAATAATTCATGCATTATTAAGACGAGAAATTTATCAAATAATATTTCATAAATTAGGTAGATTGGGGAGGATGCATATTGGGACTTGTTGGGTAGGGGTAGGAAATTTAGAATAAGCAATTGGCCACCAAAGGATTTCTCATTACGGGATGTTGCAAATGGGTCTTTAACGTTCTGGGAGCGTGGCATTTTTCCAGCCCGGGACACGGGTTGAGAATTTATACATCCCACCCGATAAACGGAAGCCTCTTAAGGAGGGTCTTTCACCTGGGGAAAAACTGAGTAGCCTATTTCTTAAGCCTAGGTTTCTTCGGGGTGGTCGATCATCAACACATCCCGCCCAACCCACGAAACCCTTTCTCAAGGTTTTACCTTAAATGCCAGAACGGCATGTTTTTGTACTCGTCCGCACTCGGGATTCAGAGGATAAGATAATAAGAGACTGGCCATATAGTTTCTCCTAAAAAATGTATAATATTATTGGCATTACATTTCAACTTTTTTGCTAGCTGGCATCATAAGACAATTGTTTACCTAAATAATAGTTTTAAATTATCGACTGAAAATATTCGCGTTTTATGACTAGCAGACAAATGGTAGTTTTTTTATTACAGCCCACATTTAAGATGGTTTAGACTAGATTTGGTGATTTCAAATCTTTCTACTGGATATAGAATAATGGAATTTTGTTGAAGAAATCTGAAATAAATACATGAATTATATTGTTTTTATACAGTAGCATAGTAAAAAACACTATTTGAATGATAATAATTTTACATTTATGACAATTTGTTTATCAACAGACATATGTGAATGCAGTTATTTCAGCCCACCTACAAAACGAATAAGACCAGACTACGTGATAACAAATCTTCTATTTTAGGTTGCTTTTAATGTATCATATGGGCACACTGAAGGAAATAGATTAATAAAAATACAATACAAGAATTGGACTGCCGTTAAAACAGAATACTAAATTGAGGAGAGAAAACCTCACCAACATTCACTATTAAATTCTCTTTTATATTTAGAAAAAGGAGATGTGATATTATTGTCTATGAAACAGCCATCCACACATCTACAGGTTACCTTAAGGCCTATAATAATGGACACATTTCCACATCACACATCTACAGGTTACCTTAAGGTCTTCAATAATGGACACATTTCCACATCACACATCTACAGGTTACCTTTAGGTCTTCAATAATGGACACATTTCCACATCACACATCTACAGGTTACATTAAGGCCTATAATAATGGACACATTTCCACACCCATATGTATTTATTTCTTTGCATGGTACCTGATGAAGACTAATTCCTTAAGATGCAGTGGTTTATCTTTTAAAAAGAGTTCGAAAGCATATGTTACAATATAGTGATACTTACTCGCTTGTTCTTTCAATATAAGCCCTGGAAAAGTATTAAAAAAAAAAACGCGTTAAAGATCATTTGAAACTGAAATTATAAGTCTACTTACCAATCGTTGCCACTCTTATTTTTAAATGTTTACATTTACAAAAAAAACTTGATATTACAAATACTATTTGAACAATCAATAGAAGAACAAAGCGGTATTATATTGCTGAAATCTATATAGTTTTTATGTATTTTCAAATAAAACAATATAGATTTATCAACGTAAAATGAGCTATTTCAATCGCCATAATGCTGCAAAGAATCACGCTTTAAATGCTAAAATATAAAAGTCATTTGTACTTTGGTAATGGATAATATCCCGCAAATAAGGCACATTACCATGAAAATGTTGTCATTTTAATATTTTCTATTCTGGATAATTAAAATGATATGAAATAAAAAACAATAGATTTCTGCAGGAAAATTGAACTCTAAACGATGAATTTACCGATTTCTACTTAATGTTCACTGGGAAACATTTCAGCAATGTTCAGGACGAAGAAAATGTAGAAAAAGAAGATATTGCCAAAAATAATACAAATTACCAATTTTGAATACATATGGAAAATTTTGGATATGTTATATGTACATTGCAAGGAGTAACCTCTCATCTGTAGCATTAGAACCGATACATAGGAAATCAAATATCCAAACATAGCAAAAGAACACTCAATTCCAAACAAATCAAAATGGGAAGCCAAATCCGACGACAGGGACAACTACTATGTGCGATACTTTTCGAAGCCTTCCCTTTTTTCATTGCTTTAGAAGGTAAGCAAATGCAGCAAGTGTCTGTAAAACATTGTTTGATAAATTTCATGTCAGAAAAGTCTGACAACTTGGCCGGAGAATACCCTCGGGGAAATGATGAACCAACAGAGGTATGGACCGTGTGATTTCAAAATTCTAAACTTCTAATGTAGAATACATATGGAAAATTTGGGGCAAGCTATCTGTATATTTCAAAAAGGAACCTCTCATCTGTAGCATTAGAAGCGAAACATAGGAAGTCAAATATCCAAACATAGCAAACGAAGCACTCAAATCCAAACAAATCGAAATGGAAAGCCAACCCGACAGCACGAACAACTACTAAGTGCAATACTTTTCGAAGTCTTCCGTAATTTCAGTGCTTTAGAATTTTAGCAAATGTTCCAGATTTCAGTAAAAAATTGTTTGATCAATTTCATGTTAGACAAGTCTGTCAACTTGGCTGTTGAATACCGTCGGGGACATGATCTACCAGTAGAGGAATCGAACCAATAGTTTCAAAATACAACATTACCCATGTTAAATACATATGGGAAAATTGTGGTATGCCACAAGTACATTTCAAGTAGTAATCTCTCATCAGAATCATTAGAACCGAAACATAGGAAGTCAAAGATCCAAACATTGCAAACGAAGCACTTTAATTCATAAAATATAGGGGTAGGGATGGGTGTAAGACCAGGATTTTTAATTGAGACTGTTTTGGTAGAAACTTTATTTAAACCTTTACAATTGGCCACAAACGGAACCCCATCGAGAGTTGTTGGAATGAGTTCTTAAAAGTGTTCCCTCGACAAGGGACCTACCTTTACGTCCAGATTGTAAGACGTTAGTTAAGAACCAATACATCTGGTGAAAGCAATGAACACCTATTTGGTTATTTTGACATTTATTTATTAATATTTACGAGCTGATTCTTCTTCGGATAGTTTCTACATTCTGTATGATCTATTTTTATAACCTGACCAC
Organism: Geukensia granosissima; assembly: GCA_032357055.1. Lineage (NCBI taxonomy): Eukaryota > Metazoa > Mollusca > Bivalvia > Mytilida > Mytilidae > Geukensia > Geukensia granosissima. The sequence goes on from JAULBM010185831.1 coordinate 10,768, forward strand.
ACTCGGGGGCCTAAATTATAGCAGGAGAATGCTGTTTATTTGAATTTTTCTTTAATTGATGTTTGAGGAAGCAAATCAAAGACAAAAACAGCAAACAAGACCAACAACAGGGGCTTCAAAAACAAATAAGATCTTGCCCGAAAGCTCATAGGAAATAGTTGAATAGGCGGTCATTATAGAAGAAATATAGGCAGCAAGAAGATTCAAAGCTAAATATACATCTGTTGATCCTAGATTCCCTTCCAAACTGTAGTGTTGGATGAAGAATAAGCTTAAGGTATCACCATCCTTTAGGGACGTTTTAAGTAATGGCTTTGTTTAAATTACAATTTCGTGCGGAGGTAAACACTAGAGATCTCCCGTGTTTAGATCAGAGAGTGTCATGTTTTCAGGACGTTAAAAACCCTTTGTTTAAACTCATTGTCTAGGTCAGATTACGACCCTATCTAACCAGAATTTGCTAGTGCCTTTCACATCTCTCACCCTTACGATCTCCGGTTCACAATTAACACAGTGATTTTTTGTATGTGTTGAATATGATGGAATATTGCTTAATCAATAATGCACTGAAATTCCAAACCTGAACAGCCATGTTATATCTAAGTTCAGGGCAGAATATCTAGGACAAAATCAAATATAAATTTAAAATCCAAATAGAATTCATAAGAAGTTATTCAATACCCGTCCATAAACGTTCAAAAATATTTTCATAAAGATCTTTTATCCTTAAGTGGGAGATGAGGGGTTATGACTTTCGGTCATAACTGAACTCGTCTTCTAGGGACAAAACATTTTCGGCCGAAACTTATTTCGCCACTTGAAGGCGATGTTTCTTACTTTTGGACACATGAGGATAATTTTTTTTTCGAATGAAACTCATTTAATTAGTTTTGGGCGAACGTGGTGTAAGCCTTTGGCGTTTGTTGGATACCTAGGGACGAAATGTTTTTGAAAATTCAAAAGTTTGATTACTTATTCGACCATTTAAACACCTAACAATTAATCACAACTGGTTAACATAACTGACCACATAACCGATTTTGCTTAACGTATATCCCATGCATGTATATTCAGGAAACAAGTTAAGAATGTATACTGTCAACCGGTGACATTAAGGGTTCCACTGAAAATAAGCCGGTTGGGTGGAGTAAATACATTTGGCTTGCAATTAGCCGCATTAAGACAACTCTAAACCAGCTGTAGCAACGGGTCTTTTACGTGCTTAGAACGCAACCTTTTCTATAAACGGGCCGTCTTTAACGTCTCCCTCTGGACGGGTTGTGAATTTATACATCCTCCACAACCATGGATGCTTCTTTTGGAGGACCAGTGCCACCAGGACTGAGATATCTTTAGCTCAATCTCCCTGGGCACTTGCTGTACGAAGGAATGGTCAATTATATATACATCTCGCTCATACCGCGGACACCCCCTAGTAGGGTTTCTACATGCCGGCCTATCTTTATACCCCGATCTATCTCGGGGGACAAATGTTTTTAAAAATATGAATCGTTCAAGTTGGAATACAACCAGATTGTACAAATTAACAAATATTACTACTAATGCAACTTACAAACTTTAATGTATAGACACACAGTTCAATCTAAATATTTCCTCCTCGGACTCGTTTTGAGTGGTCCACAAATTTCCAAATTTCCCGACCCTACCAAAACAGGCCCATTTGCCATCTTCGGCTAAAAAATTCCCGGTCTGACCTCAACCTTACACAGTTTATGATTTATTGTTAAATTACGTGTTCTCCGTCCTGAATATGCATGAAAATTTACCACTGGAAGTTAAGCAACAATCAATCAATCATCAAAAAGACTGAAAAATCTAATGGATCGTTGTGAATATTAAATGGGAAATCGATAGGAAAAAAAAAACGAAAAACAAAACCCAGTTTATATGTTAAAGGAATCTATATATTAATTAAGCTATTTTCAAATATTTCTCTCGTATATATATTTTGCCCTTTTTAAATCCTGTTTCTAATTGAATTGTGAAATAAAATTTTAACTAAAAAAAGACCATTATTCTCAAAGAAATGAATTATACAAAATGTTTATTTGGCAAACATTGCTGCTTTGAGCTATATTTGATTTTTCAGTACCATATAGTATGAAAGATAACTCAAATTTAGTTCACTTTGAGTAAATGGCCAACCTTATAACACGTGGCAGCGGAAAAGTACAATAATTCAACCAAGTTTCAAACTATCTTGGGGAACTTCATCTCTGAGCAGATATGGTGTATAAGTCTTGGTAATCAAAGGATTTTTAAACATGTACCACAACAATGAGTACAATGGATACTTATTATCAAGGTATTGTAATAGTGACAATGTGTCACAGGCGTGTCATTTCACACGCATTCCACTTGTGTTTACTGTATCACCCAAACACCTTTTATATTCCAACTTAAAAACATATGTGAAACATAGGTAAATTTACACGCATGTGTCACATGCGTGACACACATGTGAAACACATGTGTTATGCATGTGTCACATGCGTGGCATTTTTGCCGGTGTAGAACATAGGATCATTTGAGCATAGATGCTTTGATTATGTAAGTCCTTCTCTCGGAAAAAGTATTGTCCCATAATCAAACTTCGCTGCATTGATGGTAATAGACTTTCAATAAAATTATTCCTTATTCCGAGAAATGAATATGTATCAAGGCGATACTGTGACAGCAGATGAATGGACATATTCAGACGCACATTAAACAGTATACCTTTCCCGGCTCTTGCATAATGCATAGTGTATAGTGTTTGCTTCATATTTGATAAACGAGAGAATTTGCACCAGATCCGACAAAGCCTCTGGGTGTTTAGGGTATGCTTTATTTTGTGTTTGGGTAACACCAATCTAAATAAAATTCGAAGATACCAAATGGCCAGACAAAAATCGTTAAGTCAGAAGACAAACAAAAATAGTACACACAACACTACTCTAAAAACTAAAGCTGAAGTTGCACGAACCCATAAAGTAGGATTAGGTCATGCTCTGGTAGGGTAAACCACTCCTGTTCCACTAGTGTCACCTGTTATGAAACTCAGTAGACAAAGTCGGTGTTAAGTCACAATCGATGTAAGCCACAACCTTTAGAGGAATGGATTTGTAGTGACGACAGAGTGAAGATATCCATTGTCATTTGTGAAATGGATATTTCGTACTGGTCCACCTAATTATGATGGTGACCCAATCACTTATAATCACGTTTCCACTGTATTTTAAAACAATTTTAAATAAATGGCAGGCAAGTCATCGAAATGCAACATGCGAATTAATTTAAACTCGTTTTGTTGGATCTTAACATCCCCCTTCTTAACCAGAGGGGAAATTTCTTCGTTTACCAACAGCAAGCTCAATATGCTTTACCAGATTACACATGCGTTAAAAAGGGAAATAATAAAAAAAAATTCTCTATATAAGGAGAAATGATATGCAAAAGGGTAGTATAAAACGAAGATACCAAAGGGGCAGACAGAAATCGTTAAATCAGAAGACAGACAAGACCGTGACCAACAAAAAAAAAAACGAAAAACAAAGTATGCACAATAATGCACTGAAAAATAAAGCTAAGAAAAACACGAACCCTTTCAAGAACCAGGGTGCGTTCAGGTTCTCCGGGTAATCAATTCCAGCTCCACTAGTGGCGCACAGTAGACAAATCCGGTGTATAGTCGCAATTGGTGTTAGTCACAACTGATATAGGCACAAATTTGTTGTCACATCAGTAGGAAGATATCCATTGTCAATTGTGAAATGGATTTATCGTATCGGTCAACCAAATCATAAAGGCGACCGAAAAATTTCCGTAGTAGTGATAAAAATTTTGTTCCCCTTCTTTAAGAGCAAATAATATGGCATGCAATGTCCAATTAGTATTTTGGTCCTGGGTGGCCGAGTGGTCTAGGTAATTGATTTAAACTTACCTATACAAATCATTGCATCCTGATACCTATACCGTGTGTGTTCGAGCATGACTTTGTACCATAAAAAACGGGTTGCGTTTAACTAGCATTGCACGTGATAAAGTTTGTCAGTTACCAAGGTCGGTGGTTCATTCAGGATAATCCGGCTTCCTCCACCAGTAAAACTGACCGCCGCAATATGACTGAAATATTTATAAAAGAGGCGTTAAACTCCAGTCAAACTAATAAACAAAAATCAAATTAGTATTTGTGTTAAGAAGTGAAAGAAAACAGGATCAGACTGAAGAGGACAGTCGACAGACATGACAACCTCAAGATTACGAACAAGGTGGAACATGACACATATACATAAATATAAAACAATGAAGAATGTTGACCCCCAAAAAACGGGGGTAAACTCATGTGGTCCGCAAAGGAAAGCAGTGCCTGCCTCTGTAAAAAAATACCCGCCGCATTGTCTATTTTCCAATCCGGTATTAGTCATTTCAGGCTGGATGGGGAAGGTTTCATGGAGTCACACCCTCCAGGTATAGAAAACAAACCGCCGGTTTTTTGGTTTACTCCGTACTTCTTCTCTGTCTTTGCAATTCTTGCAGTTTCTTTCACCGGCTTGTATGATGAGCTAGCCATGATTTACGGTCATTTTCAATTTCTGTGTTGTGTGCGCTTCCTAAATCTAGTCAAATATTATCCGACATTTGTTTCTATCGAATATTAAGTCATTATAAAGTTCAAATTTTGAGAGGATCTCTGTTTTCTATATTCATTATTTTAATATGAGTTATCTGGTTAACATTAGAGTAAGAAGCCTTCATTTCCTTATTTGACTGTTCATATATATAGATAGCTAAATTTTAATTTTCTAAATTAAATATGCTTTCTAAAGATTAAACTGATTTCTAACATGAAGGACAATTTTGAAATTTTAACTTCCTTTATAGCTGATTTTAATAGATCATAAACATAATCCTCTGACGAATCAATCATAAGAAGTTGTTTATAGTATTAAAACATAAGTTTAAAGGTCTTAAAACATAAAGGCGGTAGCCTTAATTCAGTATGGACAGTTAAATTTGATGCTTTAGCATGCACACCTATAATGTGCATCATAATCCTATTTTGTGTTTTTTCAGTTGATTTTATGATCGGACATCCAAATTTCCGATCCATATTGTTAAAAAGTAATATAGCTTGTACAAATAAGTTATCGGAATATCGTATACCTGATTTCAGACCAAAAAATTATTTCTTATCTTTTTGTGAAATCAATTCTGCAACATGTTGAAACTGCTTATTACCTGTAACGGTTATACCAAGATATCTATATTCCTTTACCACTTGCAATGTTTTAGTATACAAATAAGATGGAGTAATATTACAGTCCATGGAACTTAAAGGGTTCCCAAAAACGTGTATCGTGTAAATCCTGTGCGTACAACGTTTGAATCTTGTTCATGTAACGTGAGAATCGTTTGCTTGTGTTTGCGTGTAATGTGTATCGTGTTGTCCAAAATACAAAATTACCAATGTTAAATAAATATGGAAAATTTAGGTATGCTATATGTACATTTAAAAGAGTAACCTCTCATCAGTAGCATTAGAACCGAAACACAGAAAGTCAAAGATTCAACTGCATGTATAGCAAAAGAAGCACTCAAATCCAAACAAATCGAAATGGGAATCATACAGTATAGGGCTATTCGTAAGTTACGCTGCTAGTCGAAATTTTTTTCCATTACGGAGTTTTTTCCCTTTTTGCGAAAAATCTTGTTATCATTTAAACTCAGAAACCGTAAGAGAGAGCTGATAAAGTGTAATGTGGAAAATGTTCAGTGTCGCAAGATAGAACTTCGTTGCATTTGGAGCGAAAGGATCCGGGTACCTTTTTCTGAGTTATCGCCCCTTAAATATTGACTCTTATCGTAAACATTTTTTCTCGGAAACCGTAAGTCGTAGTGGCTTGGAACCTTTACTAATGATCATAAGACCATATGACCCACACTTTAGACCTAAGGTCAAAGGTCACTGATGACCTTGTCCTTTGACCTTTAACCTTGTTACTAGATGTCCTCGAAAACTATAATAGCTGGCTGATAACATGTAAAGGAGAAAATGTGTATCTTATCAAGATCTACATTTGCTACTACATTTGGTCCAAAATAATTGGACCAACCGTTATGGAATTAGGGTCCAAAAACCGTTTTTCGGGGTCGGAAATCAAGGTTTTTGCAAAGACTCAATCCACAACTTTTCTAGACTGCGAACTGCATAATTTCTCGTTAAGATGTTGTCCTTAGTTCACTAGATTTCACGAAACAATGAACATTTACTAGTGTTGCATCTCTGAAAGAAATTAACACGATGTCATTGTCTTCTTTTAATAAATTTCATTGGTTGGTCTTTGTCTTTACTTTGTGTATTTACATCTACAATAGTTACTTTTTCATACTCTCATTTTTTGCGATCTGTAGTTATTTAAAAGAACTGGGATTCGGCTTTGTTTAAAGCCCTCTGAGGACCTTTAGATCGAATCTGCGTTTCATACGCGGACGAAATATGGTCTCGTCAATATTTTCATACATTTTCACATTTTGGGAAATAAAAGAAGGTTTTAGTTTTTGATGTAAGAACAATTCTTATTCCCAATGTCCTCGACCGATTTGTTATTGAACCAGCATCGGATTTTCATTTCATTCTCTACGACAAAACCGATGGAGAAAAAGATATATCAGAGAAAATAGAAAAATAACAATGTTGAATATATATATATATAGAACTTAGGTATGCTATAGCTATATGTATATTTAAAGGAAACATTAACATTAGAATAAAAACGTTTTTTTGTTTGTTTGTTTGAATGGGGTTTAACGCCACTTTCAACAATATTTCAGTCATATCGCGGCGGTCAGTTTTA
>JAULBM010185941.1:0-17622 GCA_032357055.1 Geukensia granosissima
CAATTTCACAAATCTGGTAAAGGACCACCTGCTTAACATTTCTGCCAAGTTTGGTTCAAATCTGTTCAGTGGTTTCAAAGAAGAAGATGAAAATGTGAAAAGTTAACAGACGACGACGGACGCAAAGTGATGACAATAGCTCACATGGCCCTTTGGGCCAGGTGAGCTCAAAAGGAGTCTCATACTTATTTAGTTATTTCTGATAACTGACCAATCAGTGACACTGATAGACTGGATTATCCAATCAGAAATGGAAATTAAAATCCTAATAATGAATTCTTTCAGTTGTTAGTCTTGTCTCTCGTTAGAGACTTGAGAAAAGATTAAATATCTTTTTAAAAATAGAAAAAGGTATCAAAACTCAAATCTACCAACTAATAATAAATCATCATAGTTTGGGTACAAGTTACCTTCGCCAGACATAATTTAAGTATTAGGTATACCATGGAACCAATTTATCCAATGAAGTGAACGACTTTAATTGATTATGTGTTAGTGGGACAAATTAACGGTAATCGATCAGAAATTAAAGATATTTTTCGCTTAGATAGTTGTCTTTGTGATTTATTGATTTCAAAGTGATTTTTCAGACTAGATACTGTTTTTTCTTTGTATAGACTGTCTACATTCTTGAGATCTTGTTATAGTATATTATAATAATCACATTTAATGTCATAATTTTAACAATGTCTGTGTTAGTTGATTTGTAGCTGCCCCATGTTTGAAAATTGATACACACTTATATAGAAATATATTCGTGACATAGCAAAACACAATCAGCTTGAATTTGCTGAAGAAATGTCTATCAAACTCAAAACCATACATTCCTGTATCTATGTGCCAGCAAAACAGTCAACTTTTGAATTATACAAAAGTTTAATTTCACCATCAGGTAGAGACAGCAAATATGGTCACAAAAGAAAATTTGTATTATGTCGATCGAAAGAAATTATATCAGATATGGCAGAGTAAAACTTAAAATAAATCATTATACGCGATGTTCAACGTAAAGGTTCATCATATTGTCCCACTGGATATCAAACATGACCAACAACTGGTCGATTATGATTACGACATCGCCTGCCTGAATGAAGTTTAAAGGAAACAAACACGTATAAGCATATGAAATTTGTCCTTCTGATAATTTAAGACGTAATGCACCACTGTTGTTTTAGATTTTAACGAGTGGCTAAATAGGTGAACATTTTCTGTTGCGACATATTTAAAACGGAAGATACGGGGTGAAAGTGAAGGAGATCCTACACCATATACATTAGGGTATTAATATTGAAATAGAATGAAATCTTTTGTAAATTAATTTTTGAAGAATTTACTCAAAAATAATATTCTTTAAATTGTTTTTTTTTTCATTTTTGTCAAGAATTATTTTTGTTTACCCAATCTCTTTTGTATCATTTATCTGTATTATATGTAATTTGTAATAGTTTCTGGGTTTTCTGTGTTCTACATAATTTCAGCTAACAAATATGTCCCCTTCTTCTAATAATAGATAAAAAGGGCAATAATGTGTTATAAGATTAAGAAAAGGAATGCTCTAATTGTAATTAAGTTATATTTTAAAAAGGAACCTCTAAATGTACGTTTCATTGAATGGAGTCACTTACTTTATTTTTAGATCCTTTCAAGGGATCTGCATATTCTCAAAATGTAAAGCGGAAAACGTTCCGTGTTTATTTTGGTTTTATTTCAGTTGATTACATACACAAAGAAGGACTATGGTCAAATTGAGACAGTTCATCTCTATAGCCTCTAAGAATGCAGTTCTTCTAAAACTTCTAAAGATTGTAATTTGATTTCAGGATATATTTTTCACTTAAATTAAAATTTGATCTCGATATATATTTTGCTAGCTTCGGCTAAAAACCTTTCGGTTATAACCTGAACAATTATGATATCATGATAATATCACATTTTAATTTCGCTTGTTTGTTTTGATATATAAGTGTTTAACAAATTTTGTGGTTATATGTATTAAAACTAAAGTAAAATGAAACTCCTTCAATACCGGACCTGAAATCGGGCTTCATATGGCGTCAACAGCTTTTCAAATTAAATTAATACGTGTGCTCATTCTTTGTTTTGTTCATGGTAGAACTCTGAATTTAGCTTCCTACTTTGATCATTTTCGATATGAGAACTTAGCAGATTTTATATGACGTTTCGAAACTATCTTTTTATCAACTAAATTAAACAATAATACTTAGGATCACTCTTTTTATTGTTCAAGGAAAAACCAGTGGGAAGAACTCCTTCCGCTGGATTCAGCTTCCTGTTTTGATCGTTTTGGAAACGAGTACTTAAATCAGGCGTTTAGAAGCTTTTTAAATTCAATCAAACAATAATATTCGGGCTCATTCTTTGTATTTTATATAATATTGAATCTTCCCTGGAAGACGTGTGTCGAATGCGTTCCATATGCCTAGTAAAAGATGATGTGAAATAGTCATATCAAACCTCGCGATATATTAATAACTGATGACAGCTCCGCTCAGGGAGAAGTATCAGGTATCAGAAAAATAGAAATGTTACCACCGCCACATTTTTGTCGAATGTTACAGGTGAAAATTGCAGTTAGAAATTCCTGGAAAAAAAAATAAGAGTTGCAATACTAAAACTTTTGATAAAGAAACTGTGAAAATTTGTTTAAGTTCTTTCAAGTGATTAAGGTTAGTAGTAGATTAGAAATCGTACCCCGTTTTTATTGTTCATTTTGCAATATAACATCTTTCGATAAAGAATCTTTGAAAGTTTGTTTAATTTCTATTGAGTGGTAAAGGAGGAGTTGTAGATTAGAAATGGTACCCTTTTTTCACTGCGTTCTACAAGTCAATATTGCAGCTAAATTAAATACTGGGAAAAGTAAAAAGGAGCTGCAACACTCCGAGTCATAATAAGGAATACGTGTAAGTTTGGTTAAAATCTGCTTAGCCATTTTAGAGAAGAATTGGATTAGAAAGTATGACGCACCACGACAACGACACCGACGACGCAGGCGTAAGTCGACAGAGTGATCCCTATATAGGTTAACTCTCTCATACTTTGGTACCATTTCAGTTGATTGCATAAGATCGAGAAGGACTATGGTCCAGTTTAGCAAGTTTATCTCTTTTGCTTCGAGCATCTAATTAAGAACACAGTTCTTCTAATAAAAATTATAATTTGATCTCAGTATCTATATTTTTCTAGCTTCGGGAAAAGACCTTTTGATTATTATCTATAATATTATAATTAATATCATTTTTATGGTTGTTTGTATTGATATATAAGTATTTAACAAATAATGAGGTTATATGACATTCAAGTAAATGAACCTATTCACATTAAATATCCTTAAATACTGGACATGAAACTAGGCTTCATATGACGTTTTGTTTGGATTTCTTTTGCTATATTTGAATCTTTGACTTCCTATGTTTCGGTTCTAATGCTACTGATGAGAGGTTATTCCTTGAAATGTACATATAGCATACCTAAGTTTTTCATATTTCTTTAACATTGGTAATTTTGTATTTTGTCACCAAACACGAGAAAAAGATGGGGAATTTACAAATCATGAGATCCTCACAAGGACTTTGTCAAGGATAGAATACCACTCCAAAAATCTAAATCGGTTTAAATATAACGTGTATACGTAAAATAATACTGCTTTTACCTGAAAACTGGGTATTGTTGAGGTTTGTTTCATCAGTGTAGATATAAAGAAAATATCAAATACAAAAGCATGCAAATTTGGAAGTTTCTTCTGCCATTAAAACTGAAAAAATGACTCAATTAAAAAGTTGACTAGCGCTAAGATCAACAAACAAATATTAGGCCTTTCCTATCTTTAACTCAGAGGTTGATGGGTAATCCTACGTCATCCATCTACTGACACCGGAAGCAAAAGGACTTTGCTGCGGAGATTAGGGTCTTACGTTCCAAAATGTCAGTAAGTTTTGATATTTTTGCAAAACGGTCCTACAACTGTTAAGAATACTGGGACCGTCATGTTGGCTTTTAATGTCGCATTAAAAGTACCAAAAAAGAAGACAGAAATCGTTAAATCCAAAGACAGATAAAACTGTGGTCAACATAAAAGATACGAAAGATAAACATGGTTCGCAAAACACTTCACTGAATACTAAAGCTAGAGTAACAGGTAGCCTACAAAAACTAGGGTGAGTTTAGGTGCTTCGGAAGGGTCAGCAACTCCTGCTTCACTGGTAGCACCCGTCGTGTTACTCAGTAGACAAAGCCGGCGAATAATCCATGCAATTAAATTGGGATGTTTAAAATTAACCCTTCAATTTTTTTTCTTAAAATTGCTTCTGTTTATATTCATATAGCTACAGATCAATGGTATTGCAAAATAATATACCGATTTCGAATATAATTATTGTCTAATTTATGCATATGCTTGTTACTTTTTCCCAGGAGTATATTTTATATACTGATATGAATTATCTCCATTTATGTTTACTAGTTGATTGTGTTACTATTAATTTGATATATTAATGTTGTATAACAGTTGTGTCGTATTATCATTTTATACATTCATGAGCATCATATTTTGTAGATTATTATTTGAATAATTTAAATTTTTTCCTGTTTACATTAAACACAGTAGTAGAATAATACAACTGTTTATCATCCTTGTTTCAAGAAATATATTCTTTCTACGTGATTCTTGATTTCTTAAGATGGCTAAAATAAGCAACTATGATTTTTTAATAAATGTAGACTTTGACGGTTGAATTATTACCTTTTGATCAATAAATTATGCATATTATTAGCACACTCGGATTTAGACATTCGAACTTTATAGATAGAGCCTGGAATTATTTACTTGCCAATAAGAACGCATAAGATTGTATAAGTTTTTTTGTGACCAGTCACTAAATAAATGATTTTTTCCGCCTTTACCATAATTGATAGGTCTGGTTAAAGGGCCTTTATGCATTAACGTATTTGATAAAAATACTACAGTAGACTTTTGATTGTAGAAGCACCTCTATAGCTAGACCATATTTTGATGTTCCTTTGGGAGTTCAAGTTGTATGATAAACCATGCCAGGCACATTATTATGACCATTTTACTGTGTCCTCTTAAACATACTACAGTGTCAATCACATTAATATGCCCAGAAAAAATACATAAGCCACACTTACTTTAGCGTTCATTCACTCTCGGTCACATGCAGCACAACAGGAACACTAAAGTTTATACGACTGTTCTCTTTGCGTCCGTCCGTTACCGTCCCTCTATGTCTAACTCACAAAGTTGTCTGATTTAATTGAAATTTTAACAAAGCATTGAAACAGAATATCCTGATCATCAGTCTATTTTTCACTTTTTCCTTTACGGATTTATTGGACTTAATCAGCCCCAAACTCCTTTGTTTTGGGATGTATGGGATGTGTTTGTATATTACGCTAATTATTGAAATGTGACAAATTCCTTCTCCTCCAAATAAGAACATTTAAACCCTCCCTTTTAAATGTATTTGCGTTATTATTTCATGTTTAAATGATTAGGACAAAAAATTGAAGTGGCGTGTTTGGAAAACTGCAAAGATATCGTGAAGAAAGTTCTAAGTATTATTGAATGTATCTATTAAAACAGATTTAGAAGGGTCGTTGTGTAGTTTGACAAGAAACTGGGATTCATAACTGTTGGAGAATTAGTCTGCAATTAAAGGGGCACATTTGGTACTTATAGGAATTCATACAACATGTCGACCTGTTCCAACGCTTAACCTGATGTAAATATGGTCAAGAAGAAAATTAATTAAATCTTTCACCTCCTCATGTCCAAAAACTGTGTCTTTTGTGGGAATCTTTTTTCATTCAAGAAGAAATCTCGATCACTGTTATAAAATATATAAAAATAAATATATTTCTGATCGGAGTTATCAAATGCCCAATCAAAAGGATAAGAAAATGTTTGTTATATGGTTTATGAGGAAATGCAGTACAGATGATGGAAAAAAATCGTTAGTGTCAACATTTTCAAATGATTTATCTTATTGGCGTTGTTTGTCTAAACATAAAGATAATTTAAACCATTATATGTTTTATTGCAGTATTTCCATTATGATGGTAAAGGTTCTAACCAAAAGAACAAAAATTTAATTGGCACTAAAATGAAGTAAAGCGGTATTATATAATAAAAAATGTTATATTTGTCTCTTTAATCAAACAGATTGTTGTAATTATAGAAAAGTCACTGATTGAAAATGCCTAAATTTTTTTAGTACGAAGTGCTTTTCTGGATTATTCTTCATCTGGCCATGATAGAGGAAAATAACTTGAAATGTAAAAAGGTTATTTTCATCTTTTTTTAGCCTATGATGATGATCTTAAAATTTTTATGTGCCTTCAGCCGATTAATATAAAAAAATATAATAGTCATAAGGTCTTATATTATTTCCAATCAGTGATTTTTCTAGGACAACAATCTGTTTGATTAACGAAACATTTTTAAGGACTTGGTTCCTTCCCCGTGAGGTCTAGTGAACTAACGGCAACAACTTAACAAGATATTTTGCACTGCACAATCTAGAAAAGATGTGGATTGTGTCTTTCTGTCATAAATTCCTATAATTATTTTTTAACATCTCTATCAAATGGTCTGTTTTCTGCAATAAAAAGATAAGTAACCATAAACCCTTCTACTTTCCAAGCCACATACTTGTCTTAAGGTCTATCAGTAGACAGTTACAATACTATCACACAAGATCGTAAGACCCCTGCTGGACATTGTAACGTCCCAACCATGTATTTGTTGCCTAAATTGTATTAACAAACCTTTCAAATACCGCTTTACTTCATTTGAGTGCAACTAAAATTTTTGTTCTTTTGATAAGAACCTTAACCATCATAAAGGAAATATTGCAATAAATCATATAATGGTATTTACTATTTTCAAAAACGAAATATGTTGATGTTTAGACAAACAAAGCCATTAAGATAAATCATTTGAAAATGTTGACACTAACGACTTTCCATCATTTATACTACATTTCCTCATAAACCCTAGATAAAAATTTTCATCTCTCATTGATTGTGCATTTGGCAACTCAGATCAAAAAGATATTTGCTGTCACAGTGATCGAGCTTTCTTCTTTGGTGAAAAAAGATACAGTTACTGGACATTTGAGGAGGTGATAGATTTAATTAATTTTCTTCTTGACAATATTTACATCAGGTGACCCTTTAATTGCAGACTTATTCTCCAAGAACTATGAATCCCAGTTCTTGTCAAACTACACAATGACCCTTCCAAATCTGTTTTAAAAGATAATTAAAATAATACTTACCGCTTTCTTGGCGATATCTTTGCTGTTTACAATCCAGACTGCTCCAAACACGCCACTTCGATTTACCCGGAAAACTTACTTGATCATTTCTCATTCCCTTTTGTTAGTTTTTCCTACCTTGTCCGGATCATTTAAACATAAAATAACAATGTAAATACATTTAAAAGGGAGGGTTCAAATGTTCTTAGTTAGAGGAAACGGAATTTTTCTCATTTTAATAATTTTTGTAATTTTACAAAATAAGAACAAAAAATACAAACTCACCCACTAAAATCCAAAAACAAAGGAGTGAAAAAAAAACTGTAGAAGTTTAAATTCTACTGTCATTCGGTGGGTGGCTGTCTCATGGACAATCATGCCCCGTCTCCTATTTTGATATTTGTGGCCGGTTATGTCCAATAAATCCGTAAAAGAAAAAGTGAAAAATAGACTGATAATCAAGATTTTCCGTTTCAATGCTGTTTATTTTTTTTTTAAATCGGACAATTTTGTGAGTTAGGTATAGTGGGACGGTAACGGACGGACGGACGGAGAACAGTCGTATATATTATAGTTCACAAACAAACTTATGCGTTCTGATTGGTAAGTAAATTATCAGAGGTAACATCCATTAAGATCGAATGTCTAAATACGGGTGTGTTAATAATATGCAAAATAAATTGATCAAAAGGTAATAATTCCACTGTCATAGTCTACATTTATTAAATCATTGCTGCTTTTTTAGCCATCTTAAGAAATTGAGAATTATGTAGAAAGAATGTGTTTCTTGAAACAAGGATAATAAACAGTTGTATTATTCTGCTACTGTGTATTACTGTATGTAAACAGGAAACAAATTACATTGTTCAAATAAAAATCTACAAAATATAATGCTTATGAAAAGATTAGTTATATATTATGACACAACTCTTACACAACTTTATCAAAATTTATAGTAACACAATCAACTAGTAAGCATATATGTAGAAGGAATTTGAAGATTTCAAAGAGGCATACAGAAATCGATGACCATGGCCAATAAATTGAAACGAATTACAAACATAGAACCACAACACTACACTGAAAACTAAAGCTGGAGTAACACGAACCCTACACAAACCAGGGAAAGTTCAGGTGCTCCGGAAGGGTAAGCAACTCCTGCTTGTTACTCTAGCTTTAGATTTCAGTGAAGTGTTGTGGTAACCTTGTTTGCCTTTCTTGCCTTTTATTGTAAACCACGGTTTCATCTGTTTTCGGATTTAAAAGGAATTCAAAGATACCAAAGGGGCAGACAGAAATCGTTAAGTCGAGGACAGACAAGACCATGGCCAACAAAATGAAACGAAAGACAAACGATTTCTTTACCTTCCTTTTTTTTACCTTTAAATTCTTTTAATGCGCCATTAAAACCCAACATGACGGTCCCAGTATTCTTATCATTTGTAGGACCGTTTTGCAAAAAATATCAAATCTTACTGACATTTTGGAATGGAAGATCCTTATCTCCACAGCAAAGTCATCTTACTTCCGTTGTCAGTAGATGGATGACTAGGATTACCCATTAACCTCTGCTTCTGAGATTTCAAGGCTTTTTATTTGTTTGTTGATCGATGCGTTAGTCAGCTTTCTAATTGAGTCATATTGTCAGTTTTAATGGCAGAGAAAAGAAGATTACCGGAAAAAAATTTCCGAATTTGCATGCTTTTGTCTGTGTTTAATTTTTTATATTTCCATATTGATGAAACGAACCTGCACAATACCCAATATTCAGGTAAAAGCAGTAGCATTTTACGTTTACACGTTTTTTAAACAGATTTAGAGCTTTTCACAAGGAGTGGTTTTTGAAGTCCTTGTGAGGATCTCTTGTTTTGTAAATTCCCCATCTTTTTCTCGTGTTTTTAGACTAATCTCTATAAAATTCAATTCTTAATTGTAAAATCAATAGAAAGACCTTAAGTAACGTTGCCAAATAGTGAAAACATATGTCTTGATTTTTTACATTATACAAAGACTGCAAAATAAGTAAAGTAAAATTATTATTGACAATAATATTTGCATTTGGGATAGGTGTGTCAAGTGTAAAAGCTGTGGCATTTCGGATTAAAGCTCCACAACAATGAGAAATATGCAAAGTTTGCCTTTATTAATAAAAAATAGACAAAAAAGAGCAAAAAACTCATCCATTTTTTTCAATATTTAACGGCCCCCTCAATGACCACGTAAAATAATATTATACATTTATTTCCCTTTCAGTAGTGAAATATGAAAATTTGTTCATCCGAAGAAGGTCATTGTCCGAGGTAAACACGACTTTTTGAGGGTGAACAAATTTTAATATTTCACTTATGCAAGTGAAATTAATAATTTATTCCAATATGTCTAATTTCTGACAAAAACGTTGACATTTTCAAATTTCTCTCTCTCAACAAAGATTATACCATCAATGACCCTTTTATACCAATTGCGCAACGTTTGATAATGACGTCAGAGGGGAATATGATAAATGGACACGATGTTATGAGGCAGACACGATGTTTTCTTCAATGTCAGGTGGTACTCTCTTGACCATTCAGATAATTCAATGTATCTCCAATACTGATAAAGTGGAATAATAATAAATCCTTTATATGGTATAAGATTAGGTAAATAAGACCCAAACAGAAACGAAGGGAATCACAGATCAGCTCAAATATGTTGCTTTTGTACTTTGCTTGACGTTATGTGTGTGAGACAATTAATTCTTCTTATAAAACTTCTTTACAATTTCTGTCTTCGAATTCATTTAAGAACCCCTCCTAACCCTTTTAAAACATAAAACATATGAAACAGTGATCAGTGATGAGAGAGAGAGATGGAGAGAGAGAGGGGGACACAAAGAATTTCACGCATCGTTTGTTAAAATGCGTACAACTAAACTTACAAATTTTATTGTCGATCTGTTGTCTATTCTAAATACGGTTATATATAATTTTCAAAGGATATACACAAATAATGTCATTTATAAGCCTTTATTTTTTTTTCTCTTCTGAGGCACAGATCATTTGGCTTTGGGGATTTGTGTCAATCTGAATTTTAAATGCAGATCATACAATATATATTATTTATTGTATGATAACATTTGAATTGCTATTTGATTATCATACGATGCCTGTTGCGTCTTTACATAGCCAGATGCTAGACAATAAATTTCGTATGGTGGCTAATAGTAATGTTGTTTAAATTACGAGGATCCATAGTTACTTCCTATTTCTCCTTTATGAAATCAAATATTTTTCCCTAATCATCGCTCGATGCTTGGTAATATCGGAACTACATTAGGTACATCGAAAAAGTTGTACGTATTGTAACCAACGATGCGTGAAATTCTTTATGCCCCCCCTCCTCTCTCTCTCTCTCTCTCTCTCTCTCTCTCTCTCTCTCAGGGGGCAGACAGAAATTGTAAAGAAGACAGACAAGACCATGGAAAACGAAAAAGGACAGAAAGACAAAAATAGTACGCACA
Organism: Geukensia granosissima; assembly: GCA_032357055.1. NCBI lineage: Eukaryota > Metazoa > Mollusca > Bivalvia > Mytilida > Mytilidae > Geukensia > Geukensia granosissima. The sequence continues at coordinate 10,801 of JAULBM010185941.1, forward strand.
ACACAACACTGAAAACTAAGGCTAAAGTAACACTAACACAAAGAAACCAGTGAGAGTTCTAACTTAAATACCCTTTACCAGGGATAAGAGTAGACGACGTTCGTCAGGAACTGAGGTCGAATACTTCACGGGGAACACCGAAATTTGAAAAAATAAAAACAGGAATATTGGTTTGGTTCCAGCACAGTACAGTCGACCCATTTTAATTTAGAATAATTTCTCATGTGTTAAATGAGGCAGTCCACAATTCCAGTTCAAATTCGTATTTTACGATAAAATACGTCCTGTTTTGTACGGGTCAACAATTTCGTTGATTACAACGACACAGAACAGTATTGCAAGTTATAAATGGTATAAATGTGCGAGACCTGCAACTTCATAATTACCCATACATATACGTCTTCATCAAAAATATTACCAAAAATACCATTAACATGAAATGTTAGGATTGTTTGGCAATCTTGTACATCTAACCCCTTCTAGAATGCATTCTTTGTAGACTTAGAGATAAACGAGAGAATGAAGTATAAACCAAATAAATTCTCACAGTTTACTGATATTTTTCTAGTTTGACTAATCTATACTATCGTTTAAAGTTTGCATCCAAGATAAATGCATAATGTGTCGATCAATAATATCTTCTCATTTGTTAAAAATCTCTAGGAATGCATCTTTTCGGAAGGAAGCTGTATTTTCTTGTATTACTTATACAAAACATGCTGACAAACTCCTTTTATCGACCCTCGTTCAACAATATACTTAGTATCTTATACTTAGTTTTGAGTATTCCCTGGAAGACATGTATCGCCTGCTTTCTATTTACCTAGAAAGGCAAAAATTGAAGGCAATAAGTTTTGTTGAATGGTTAAGCTGGTGAAAAATTACTAACCACTCTCTTTTTAGCATACTGCAAGTCAAAATTCCAGTAAGAATTTTTAGCATTGACCTAGGCAAACAAAAAAGGAGGTGCAATCTATATCCACTGATAAAAAGTCTCTGAAAGTTTGTTTTTATTTCTATTCTGTGGTTTAGGAGGAGTAGCAGATCGGTATTGGTACCTGCTTTTTCCTCACTGTATTTCACAAGTCAAAAGTGCAGCCAAATTACAATTGTTGAATTTCTGGAAAATTAAAATAGGAGGTACTACCTCTAATAAGTAAGTATCTTTAAAATCGGGTTCATATTTGTTGAATGGTTCAAAAGGAGTAGCGGATAATAAATTTTTGCTCCCCTTTTAAGCATAATGCAAGTAAAATTTGCACAAAGACTTTATTGCACTGAACACCTGGGCAAATGAAATGGAAGGGGTATCATATTAGAATTGAAACCCCCTTTTTCACTGCACTTCATAAGTCAAAATTGCAGCAAAATTAAAAATACAAACTTTTTGGAAAAATTAAATAGACCATGCAGCACCTCATAATAAAGAATCTGTATATGTTTGGTTAAAATCGGTACAGTGTAGTAGTTTATTATTAACTGTGACGCCAACAACAACGCAGGATGATGGCAGTGCAAACAAAAAAAATTCTATGTGCATTTTAAATTGGAGATCCCTATCGTAGGTAATAGCATCCAGAATATTTGCTTTTCATATCTTCTTCAAAATTTCTTATTCGGTTATGTCTTAGGGTTGGAGAATTCACATATATAGATGATTAATAAAATTGGTTATGCTTTAAGGTTATACAAGAGACATAAACCAATCAGCTAATACATAAATATTCAATGACAAATGGATTTTTACTGTGTTTTGCTACAATGAGTTACACGACGGATGCCAATAGTGGAGCAAGGGTTGTCCCACACCTACCGGAGCACCTGAGCTCATCCTTGTTTTTGTAGGGTTCGTGTTACTCCAGCTTTAGTAATGTAGTGTTGTGTGTTCTTTGTTTGTCTTTTGTTTCATTTTGTTGGTCATGGTCTTGTCTGTCTTCCGACTAACCGATTTCTGTCTGCCCCTATGGTATCTTTAAATGTCTGTACAGAACAGCCATCACAGCTGCAGTGCTTGAATCTGGAGTGAAATGTTTTAAAAAATGACAACAAATAAAACAGATACATACATTTTCGTCGGTAGCAACAAGACATATTTTTTTTCCAAATCCACACAACATCTATGTACTATTATACGTTAAACGTTTATATTAGAATATTTACCTACCTGATTGACAGACTATTTGTCCAGTTCGGTGGACAAGTCTTCTAGCCAATCGGCATTAAAATTGCGCTTCTCTCCCTTCAAACCTGTTTTTCTTCACTCATTTTAGGCAGACTTTCCTACAGGGCTTTTTGAAAAACAAAGACAAAGCAAGTCAAACCCTGTACTTTAAGCGTCCGGTGCATATATGCTTTTTCACTAAACTATTGCTTTATTTTTTATTATGTACATCTGAACATACTTGAACTTGTGTCCTTCACTGATACCTCTAGGTCTGCCTCATATCTTGGGGTTCTTCTTGAAGTAGACACGGAGGAAGACTCAAGACAAAACTTCAAAAAAGACGCGACAACACTTTTACAATCAGATAAGGAAGATTTGTTTCCCAAATGAAGACAGATGTTTTACTCCAGAGTAGCGACATGCTGTTACCTCATCTCCACCAAGAGGATGAGTCATGATCACTCAATTAGAAAATTTGCAATACGGAGAGAGACAATAAAAACGGCTTATCTACGTTTACCCCTGTTTAAGAATTGCCCAATCGGACGACCCTTTGGTTTACTTTCGCTCCCTCCTTAACATAACCAAAGGACAGTAATGTAAAGTTTATACATATTCATCCGCAAAGATGGGCTTCGTTGTTTAGTTCTTTATGTTTTTTTCCTTTGAAGTACATTTTAAATGAAAATCCACTACTTTTATTGACGTTTTCGATAAATAATATATAAGACAGAAATGAAAGAAATGTAAAGTTTCTTGGTGGAAATACGGAATCAAAACTTTTAATCTAAAGTCAAACAAGATTGTTGAGCATCAAAAACTCACGCCTGAATATTAAGGGCTATCTAAGTTTTCAAGTTAAAATAAGAAAATGATATCCATTCATTGAGAATAGATATTCATTTTTTTTCATTAAGTATTACATGGCAATGGCTAGCTAGAAATGTAGAAATCATTGACGATTTTGTTTTGATTTTGTCAAATAAGCACTGGCAGTTAAAATTGTCCTACATTAAACAGATTAAGTATATAACAATCAGAACCGTCTTTTCTGGCTCGGTTTCATAGCTTTACTACTTAGCTTTAGTTTATATGTAGTGTTTTTGGTACTGATGTTTTTCTTTAGTTACAATGACCATGATCTTGTCAATAATTTGACCAAATGGTTTTCTTCTGTCCGTTTTGGAATTATTTTGAAATCGGAAGTTGGATAATAAAAAATAGAATTTTAACAATTGGCTGGGAGAAACTTACTTGTGAAATAGTGATTTTTGGAAAATTTAAGATAAGAAATTACGTGATCTACTTGTCTTTTTAAACGCGATGTCTTACAGATTTGAACAGAAGATTACTATCTTAACTTCCTTGTTTGAAAAAATACTTTCGGTTATTATATTTTGGAGCAATAAAGTATTAATTTGTTTGACTTGTCATTTAATTAAACATCTATAGAATGAGAATGTGGGAGAAAGCTTCAAATTCTCATAAAATGCAACTAATTGGAATGATATTCAGTATTCAAGGTAAGAATGAAATTGTTCCATTGCATTTGAAAAAAAACAGCAATGAATTCCGATATTGATTCGAGTATATTAAGTCTTATAAACAAGATGTTCCAAAACGAATTATATGTGATATTTAATGATCTTTTAACACTGACAATTTAAATTTACTTATTCAATTGATTTTCATTGAGTCCATCATATTAGATAGAACCAGAAGTCTTTTAAAAATAAGACAAAGCCGAAACAAAATAAAAAAGACAAAACAGAAACAAACGCAATGAAAAAATGGATTTTCAAAACCAAAGAAGGAGAAAGCGCGCAAAGTCTAAATATTGGTTTTAAGTAAGTTCAAATAGAAGGACCCTTTGATTTCAAAGCTACGACAAAAATACCTGCAACTACTGCAGAGACGTATTGCTATTATAGTGATCAATCAATTCATAATATTATCTAATTTAATGTAAAAGCGATTTGCATGACATCAGTTGTTACTTGGAACTTCCTCGAAAATAGCAAAAAAATCCATAATTTACAAGTGCTTAAAACAGCAACATAAATCTCATATGACAGATACAATTAAAAGTAAAAATATGTCCCAAATAAATGTCTATGAAAATTAATTAAACGACATTTTCTTTAGATATGTGTCAAAGATACACATGTACATGCATTTTCGAAATTTGGCGTAGCTTCACCATGCACCATTTGTTTCATATATTTCTATATATTTTCGCTGTTGTTAACAATGTTTCTTTCTTAGCATATAAATTAGTTGGGTCATGCGCATTTTGGTCATGGCTTATCAGTCTGCTGTTTGTCAATTGTTCCTTTGTATTTGATCATGGCTTGTTTCTGTTGACTGTCTATTGTCTGCCAAATGTTCCTTTTTGTTTTTGGTCATGGCTTGTCAGTATGTTTTTATAGACAACTATTCAGCTGTATTTTGGTCATGCCTTGCAAGTCAGTTGTTTGTCAACTGTTCGTTTGTATTTTGATCATGGCTTGTGAGTCTGTTGTTTGTCAAATGTTTCTTTGTATTTTGGTCATGGCTAGTGAGTCTGTTGCTTGTCAACTGTTTCATTGTATTTTGGTCATTGATTTGAGTCTGTTGATTGTCAACTGATCCTTTGTTTTTTTTTAATAATGGCTTGTGAGTCTGTTGTTTGTCGACTGTTCATTTGTATTTTGGTCATGGCATGTAGGTCTGTTGTTTGTCGACTGTTCCTTTGTTTTTTTGGTCATGGCTTGTGAGTCTGTTGTTTGTCAAACCTTTCTTTTTATTTTGGTTATGGTTTTGTCTGTTTGTTGTATTATAATTGTACTTGTGTATTAAGGCCATAGCTTGTGAGTCTGTTGTTTGTCACTTGCTCCTTTTTAGTTTAGTCATGGCTTGCGAGTCTGTTGTTTTTCAACTGTTCCTTTGTAATTTGATGATAGTTTGTCAGTCCGTTGTTTGTCAACTGATCCTTTGTTTTTTAAAATGGCTGGTGAGTCAGTTGTTTGTTGACTGTTCTTTTTATTTTGGTCATGGCTTGCGAGTTTGTTCAACTGTTCCTGTGTCTTTTGGACATGGATTGTCTGTCTGTTGTTGTCAACAGTTCATGTGTATTTTGGACATGGCTTGTCAGTCTGTTGCTTGTCAACTGTGTCTTTTTATTATGTTCATGGTTTGTCTATCTATTGTTTTTCAACTGTTCCTGTGTATTAAGGCCATAGCTTGTAAGTTTGTTGTTTGTCATTTGTTCCTTTTTATTTTAGTTTATCCATCTATTGTTTTTCAACTGTTCCTGTGTATTAAGACCATAGCTTGTAAGTTTGTTGTTTGCCATTTGTTCCTTTTTATTTTAGTCATGGCTTGTGAGTCTGTTGCTTGTCAACTGTTCCTTTGTGTTTTGATCGAAGCTTGTGAGTCTGTTGCTTTGCGACTATTCCTTTGCAATTTGATGATGGTTTGTCTGTCTGTTGTTTGTCAACTGTACCTTTGTATTTTGATCATGGCTTGTCTGTATGTTGTTTATCAACTGTTCCTGTGTATTTTGGTCATAGCTTGTGAGCCTGTTGTTTGTCAACTGTTCCTTTGAATTATTGTCATGGTTTGTCTTCTGTTGTTTGTCAATTGTTCTTGTGTATATTGGTCATGGCTTGTCAGCCTCTTGTTTGTCAACTGTTCCTTTGTATTTTGTCCATGTCAGTCTGTCTGTTGTTTTTCAGCTGTTCCTATGTATTTCTTCATGGCTTTTCTGTCTATTGTTTGTTTACTGTTCCAGTGTATTTTGATGATTGTTTGTTTGTGTGTTGTTTGTCAACTGTTCCTTTGTATTTAGTTATGGCTTGTAGGTATGTTTTTTGTCAACTCTTCCTTCCTACAGTCTCGATAGTTAAACCTTAAAATATCTCGGTAAACCTCGAAATTTTAAGATTTAACTATCTCGACTATAGAAATGATAAACAACGGCTTACAATGATAGATTATATATGTCCATGTCTGTCTGTCTGTTGTTTGTCAACTGTACCTTTGTATATGGTTATGGCTTGTAAGTGTGTTTATTGTCAACTCTTCCTTCGTATTTGGTCATGGTTTGTCTGTCTATTGTTTGTCTACTGTTCCTTTGTATTATGGTCATGGTTTGTCTGTCTGTAATTTGTCAACTGTTCCTGTTTATATCGGCTTTGCCTGTCAGTCTTTTTTTAATATTAACATAAACACTCAAAATATAGCACAACCCAAGCGCAATAAAGACCAGTAGATTTAACATTCCATATAAGTGCTCTTACTACAATAACTTTAGTGTGACAATAAAAATATACGCACCCAAAAGGAGAGAAAAATTGCTTTCCCCGATTTTTGTGTGACCGATCTGGTTCCGTTTGTTTGAATAACCGGAAGAAATTTCTCAACAGTGTGTAGGTTAAATATTTACAGATAAAAAGAAAATTTACCATTTTTTGAAAACATATAATATATTGATTGATTGAATGTTGTTTAACGTCCAGTGGCAAATATTTCATTCATATTTGGACGAAAACAAGTTAACAAACAAAAAATCAATAGCTCAATTCTTAGCAGGGGACCGGGAAGGGAGGGACTTTTAGACTGCCACCGGAAAAATTGCGGGTTGGATAGGGGCGGAAAATTTAGCCTTGTAACTGGCC
>JAULBM010186161.1:0-17621 GCA_032357055.1 Geukensia granosissima
CCTCTCTGTATATTTTGGGAAAGATATCAATAACGACTAATCCAAGTCTTGCATATCTGTTTCTACCACTTGTTACTGGATTGCACGGGAAAGGATGATCTAAAACAATAAAGAAATAAAAAGATGTATAAGAAAAGATGCCATTTCCACCAGTATACTGAAGCGTTACCACATCAGCTTTCTATATTGGCCAAATAAAATAATATTTGACTGGTAGCAACTATGGAAATTAGTAAATAAAGCTTACTTATTTTGTTCTGATAGGACAAAAAACATGGCCAACTTCTCCAACTTGGGCATTTTTTTCTATTGACAAATATATAGGAAACCATCGCTTCAGAAAGAACTAAGCAAACTGAAATACTATTTGAAGTCTAACTACTAGACCAATTGATTCAAATCTGATAGGAAGTGAAAATAGAATTCTAGGAATAATTCTCTTTTTTGTGATTGAAAAACTTGGCAAGTATGGTTTTCATACCTGGTGAGCTAAACAGGCTCCGCCTACTGAATCTCTAGTTTTTATATTTAAACAACAAAACATACAAAAGAAACACTATTAAGTAAATAAAACACAACAAACTAATCGAAATTATGAAGAAACATCCAGATATAATAGTGACAGACGAATCACTTGGATTATTTTCAAATATCTAGTGAAAAGGGAAGGCCTTTTATCATCACTTTTTTACATTAGATTTTATCTTTAAAACGAGACAAGTTTTGGAATGACAATGCATAGACCTTTTGAATTATAACTAACAAGAAAACTTAAGGTACGGGATCCTATTCATAACTGTCTGTCAAAAAACAAGGAACAAAACACAAATGGGCAAAAAATTTCCAACAAGCCTGTAAAAGGACCCACGATCAATAACTTGTTACCAAATAATCAATATTTACATGATTTTCTTCCATTAGATGTTTTTAGGGGACAAACAAATTGGTCGCATAGAGATGTTCTTGTGGATGATGGGCTATGAAAATCATGCGGATCCAGTGGACATGAAGTAAGGAAATGACACACCATTTTTCGGAAAAAGCTCAATCTTTACTGCAAGATATATCATTGTATCATTTAAACCTTAACAAACACATCAGACAAAAATCCTCAAATTTGTTCCAGGGATTATGTAATGAAGACATGATCAACTGCAAACGAATAACCAAAGAGTAACTTTTAAAATATTTCTTAAAAATCTTCAATGGATAAATTTCTTAGTGTTAAATTTCCTCAATACGCCTGGACGAAAATTTGAAATTAACTAAATCTATATATTCTCTAATTTGAAAAAGGGTTTATTTTGCCGTTTTAAAATTAAATATTGTCTTAAAAATCCCTATAGTATCGTGAACAGCCGGTAAATATGCGTGTTATAGCTAACTCACACCCTGCATTCCAGTTATGGGAACGTGGAGCCGCGAAAAGTTACAACGAGAAAGGTAAGTGACATTCTCTTTGGTATTGTGCACGTAAGTTCAGGTGATTTCTTATAAACATGCATTATGCAAGTTTGTTCAGAAATCATCTTTCTAATATTCTATGTTATTTCTATACTCAGACTTAGCTACAATTCTACATATTTCATCCTTTTTCGCATGATTGTTCTCCACCACCGTCTTTATTTCTAAACAGAAACTATCCAAAAATTGATTTTGCTTAAACAACATGCTGTTTTATGTCACTGTCAAATCTTGTTCCATAAATCCTTATTACTGATGAGAAATTTTGGCGGAGAACGTGTCTGGTTGATCGTTTTAACCCCAGAGTGAAAGATTTTTATGATACATTGAATGCGGAACATTGGATATATGAACTTGGAGCAAATTATTTTTAACATTTGTTGTTTTTGTTGGAAAACGCAGATTTCCGGTCATGTTTATCTAAGATTGCAAATGATGTTTTGTGTAAAAAATGTCCCTTTTTGATACTGTCTCTCGTCAAAGGTTTTTCTGCACATAATGTTTTACCTTCACTTTTTGTTTGATTTAAATGAAATTTTCACAACTAATCGAAGTGCTACATATCTTGAGAAAAAGTTAATGCTCTTTGATTTTGAAGAATAAACCAAGCAAACAGAAAACAGTTAATGAAATTCATTTATTGTGGCCGAAAAAAACATGTATAAAGTGTATAAAATTAACTATATAGTGATGAAATTTTTTTACCGAAACCTATTACTTTAGTCTCAGCCAAAACCAGTTATAAAAGAACTTCGTATGATGTTTTGAAAAAAGCAATTGATTTACAAGAAAAAAACGCCACGTGACACTGCCTTAAAGTTTTGACCCTTCGGGGTGGATACGCATACGAATAAATGACCAAAAATGTACACATTTGAAATATAGTTTACACTGGATAAATTGTCATTGTGTATCGTGGAATATACAAGGGCAGCCATACTTTTACAATTTTAGATTGAACCTAATAGTTTCAAATTACATTTCATCAGTATTCCCGAGAGCCGCCGGGGTATAGAAAAAGCCTTTCGGTTTCTCCGCCTGCAGGTGAAACTCCTGCTAAAGAGGCGTCCCCTGATTGGGCGGTCAAATTTTAATTCTAAGAATATTCGTTGCTGATATTAAAATATCAAAGATTTTCAAATACTTATGGCTGTTTTTAAGATTTTTCACATTTGAACAATATACGCAGAAAACATTATGTGCTCTCGTTTTTTTAGATATAAGATTTTGAAAATCAAGCGGGAAATAACAAGATTTTCATAAAGACTTTTCAGATGGTATTGTAAGAGTGTTTAATGAAATTATGAGAACAAAAGTGGAGGTCACTGGGAAAAATATAAATGGTATCAAATGGATGAAACAAGAGGAGTTTGAAAAACTGACCAAAACGGCTTAACATGAAAGCAGCGAACATTCTGAAAAAGTCTTTCCCGCGAAATTTAACAGCCTTTTTCGGTTTGTTTGGATAGATTACCTCATTTTACAAGGATTTGCTTTTGGTTGTCTTATGTCTTTGGTCTATTTCAACTCGTTGTCTTTGTGTAAGTACTCAAATGATCTATATATAAATAAATGACTTGACATCCTCGAAACCACGGTCTGAGCAGTATTAGCATAAGTCATGTTAGTAATTGCCCAATCTCGACTTTCTTCACCTAACAATAAAAAAAGTTTTCTATATTTCTGCCAATCTGTACTGCATCAGTTTGATGGAAATCTAAAAACGTTTGTCAATTATTAATTGCGAGACGTTGTTTCGATCTCACAGTAGATTGATTGATTGATTGATGCTTAACGTCCAGCGGCAAATATTTCATGCATATTCAGGAGAAGAACCAGCTATCAAACAATAATCATTAGTGGGATGGATTTTTGGGTTTCTAGCCACAGGATGCCATATTGTGACTGTTTGTGTAGGGGAGTGGAAAATTAGCCCGAGCAACCAGCCACTAACGGACGACTCATTATACGAGCTGTTGCAAAGGTTTCTTTAACGTGTTAAGAGAGTTGAATTTTCCCAACACGGAGCACGGCGGTAACATTCCCGCGTTGAGAATTTATATATCACGCTGAACCAACTATACTTCCTATAGGAGAAATTCTACCCCTAACGGAAAAGCCAGGTAGCCCATTTATAAACCTTTCGGGCTGCGGTTGATTACTTATACATGTCGATCAACCAACGGACTCCCCTTAGCAGGGGTTCTAAATGCATGCGAAAAAACCGAACGGCCTATTTCCTTACCCCGGACGCCTTCGGGTGGTCTCTCAGAAGAGTAGATTTCTTTTCAATGAAAACTTTTGAAAGGTAATTATTATTCATTTCTACTTCTGCAATATTGATGTACACTATATTTGTTAGTCTGCTAGTTATATATTTTACTTTTATCAATAGAGAATTTTTCTCATATGCTCCTCTTTGCATATATCCCAAAATGCGTTTGCTCCGCAGTCCTTATGTCCATCATCCGCTGTAAATTATATCCACTTATGAATGATTGTCATCGAAATCATCTTAATTATAACAAGACTACAAAGAGTTTTAAGCTGAAATTTTATCTACACACTACGAGTTGTAAATGATTTCCCACCAGACCAATATAAGTGCCGTTAACTTTTGTAATAATAAAGTTATTTGAAAAAGTTTAATAACTAACACAATTTTCGAAGAAAAATGCATTTACACAGAGTCATAGAAAAAAGAAAAAACATATATGCTAAAACATATGTGGAAGAAGAGAAATATATGCTGATTATGATGTATTCATTTCGCTCTGATGAGGCTGTATTATAATTACACAAAAATTAAACTAAGACACCCACCTTCATGTTTACATCATATTCCCACTCCGCGTTGGGCATATCGCTCCGTGTTCAAAATACTCGAATGCAGGGTGTGTTACTATTAAGAGGAAGTTTAATGCTGAAAAACTTGATCTGGATTTACCTAAATAAACCTTTTATTAAGCGCAGTGTAATTTAAGCAAAATTTCTTGAACTGCATGGTAAATAATTTTTATGTATATCATTGTTCAATGCAAGTTATTGAATAATTACTCCGAATAATTCAGAAGAAAATGAAAACAATGGAAATGGAAATTGTTAGTTTTTGATAAAAAAAACTATTAACGACAAATAAAAATATGCAAAAAATGTTTTCAAAATATTATCAAAAAACACAAATAAGCTTAAATGATAAGGGTGTACGTAAATGCTGGTGGCGATGAGTCCTCGGGAAGCAAGGTTGGGCCTCATAACCCACTTTGTACTTGAATATTCACAAATAAGCCAGATGATCTGGTTCTCGTCTGTTGAAGACTATTCATTTCAATTAGATGTGAAAACTCTAAACATAATTTGATTTCACGGTAATCAAAATTGAACTTAAATTAAAAAATATTATAGATATTTAAACAAACATTTATCAGTTATATGACGTAAATGCTTAAAGTAAGAATAGTCTTATAATGTAAATTATTTTTAAAAAATGTTTATAATAACACTGACAATAAATTAAAGATCGTGTAATGTTCGCGCTAGATAGTCTAAATAAGAGAAAGATCTGTCTTACCAACAATAAGCGTCTGCCTGCTCAAAGTTTCCAGTAAATTTTTTATTTCGGAATCATCAAGCTCTTCTATGGATCCTATTTGTTCATAAAATATTGGTCCTTTGGAAAAATATGTTTCGATTCTATCAAAAATGTCTTTAAATTCATTAATGAATTCAAGGTATGCCGCATTAGTGAGATCTTTAGACACAGTTAACAAAATTTTATTGTTAGATAGACGTATCCTTTCGATATCATCAGATATTTGAACATCTGCAGCCTCAGGGGTGTTTCCCCATTTTTGTTTTGGTGGACTGAACCAATCATAATGCCTAAAGAATTTGTAACATAGCTGCACAGAAAATATATTATATCCTTCAGTTTCTATCTTTTTTATTATCGTTTTTTCTTCTTCATCTAACTTTATTTTTAGCTCTGTGTTTTCTTTGATACTCCTGCATATCCACTGTTGTAAGGGGTATACACAAGAAAGTATGAACTGAAATACTTTCGGAAGCAAATAAATGGCAATCTTTCCTAAATGAGCAAGCCTTTTCTCTTCTTCAGAGTACATTGTGAATATCTAAAACAGAAAATTTGAAAAAATAAAGACAACGTTATATTTGTAGTTAATAGAATTCAAAACAGATTACTACTTTTAATCACAACATCTTTATTTTGAAGCAACTTCGTAAAAATCTAGCAATTCAAATAAAGACACTTCTCATCGTTGAGGATGAAGAAGGAATCAACCGTTCAAATTTTCGTCATAGTCATTTTTTTCAATCAGCCTTTGTAAATGAAAAACAATGCGATTGGAAAAGGAGAAACAAAAATATTACTTAGATATGAGAGGTAAACGTTGTTGATCATAAAACATATCACTCCAAAAATGATACTTGGATGCTTACAGTGAATGCTTTGATATTTGTCGATGTAACCAATATGCAAAGCTTCTTTGGACCTGATTTAGAGGCTTATGCAGACTTTCCGAATGGAGGAAAAGGAGCGGGCGGAATACACGTTTCTGTAATAAATAAAAAGCGGAGCCCGGACAAAAATTTGCGGACAACCCTTGTTCAAAAAATTTCCAGAAAAGGATTAATTACAACCATAAAATTTAATTGGCATTTTTTATTTAAAAGAAAACCTAAACCAGATTGTTCCGATATCCTAAAATATTGTAATTTAGACACGCTAGAAGAATTTTCCTATGCTGACCAGTTAAATATTTAAAAAATCTAAATCTAAGCCTGTTGCAACCAGAATGTTCAACTACAAAAAGAAAACAGGTCTTCAGACTGTTAATACGTTCAATTGCAGACTATGCAAGAGAATGGGTGAAGAGGAAAGGTAGAGGTTGATACCCTCTCTGGATTGGTCAAGGCTGTCAGATCTTTATTTTAGATTCGGAAAAAAAATTGCTAGGGTCGATGAACACCAAAGCACAATAAGTGTTTAAGTACCATGAAGTCATGAAAAACTGCTGTAGTTCCGGCCGATAGAGCCTCAAATAACATTTTACTTGGTTTAAAAAAAATATATAACCTTAATTGCTTGATAAAAGAGCTTGGCACCAAAAGAATACATTCAGGGACTCCTGAGAAATAACAAAAATAAATCGTTAAATTCTACTTTTCGCTATATCGATAATGTTTTGTCATTGAACAATCCTTCGTTCAGTGAACGTCTCGACCAAATATATCCCAGCAAACTAGAAATTAAGGAGATCACGGACTCAACAAAATCTACTTTATACATAGATTTATTTCTCGAAATAGACCTATACTAAAGGAAAACTTGTTTATAAGATTAACGACAAACGGGATAGGCGGTGGGCTAGGTAGGTCTACCGTGCAACCCCCCCCCAGGACTCATCCTCACCAACTTTTTTTTAATTTGTAATTATACCCGTTTTCATATTTTTAATGTTAACAGGCATAATATTGGGATGCTTTTAGGTTATACTGTGTTTTTTGTACCCCACCATGTTATTTTTACCTATTTTCGTTTCACAGGTAATTTAAAGTTCACGGACGTTTAATAACATGTGAACATACATTAATCCATTCATATATGAAATTGCTGGAAAAGTAAATGTATGGGCTTTTCAAAACATGTCTTCTTTTTAAATTTAATTGACAAGCAAAAAAGTTATAGCAAAAATTCTAACCCTACCCCTACTTAAATTTCCGGAAAACTCAATTTTTTTGCCTTTCAACTATTATACTGAAGTCTGTTTGAAGTTTTGATGCGTTTTTTTGTGAATGATTTAATAAATAATGGACGTTTTTTTAAATTTTATAACCCCTTTGTTGTTTATTTTCGTTTTTTGATACCAAAAATCATGAAAGACCTAGATTTTTCAAATTTTAGATTTTTTCCGTTTTTCTCCATTTTCATAATGGCACGAATTAATTAGTTAATTTTACATAATAAACTTGAATTATTTGAATAGTACTATATATTAGGCATCTTATAAGCACAAGAAACCTATGCTAAATTGTTGTTCAACTCAAAATTTTATGAAAATTGTACCCCTACCCCAAGGAAATTTAATCATACTTATTCAAATAGCAGTATTGTATATCAAAGAAACCTAATATGTGTCTTTAAATAGTGTCAATAGCTAGAAAATGATCAAATAAAACAAAATATGAGCATTAACAGATATATAAGTCCGGATTTCTTCTTAATTTTCGAAAAATGGGTGTTTTGCGAATTATAGATTTTTGCAAAATGCTACTCAAGTTCCCTTTACCGCACTTTTCAGTATTTCTATTGCCCAAGGTACTGTTTTTATTGCATAAATACATTCAAAAATGATATCTTATGAATAATAATTAATTTTAATTGTTTTTTAAATAAGTTTATTGACAAAAATTACCAGTTTTCTAAGAAAATATTAAGAGTTTCCAGCCTTTTGACTATCAATCCAAAGGGAAACTTGGGCATAAAACATGATAACTCAACTTTTCTTAGGTTAGTACATCTCTTTCTTTACCTGTTTACAGATATGAAATGTTAACAAGTCATATTTGGGTTTATTTTGAAGAAAGTGTAGGGATGATTCTTAAAAATTTTCATTTTGTGCTATTTTGTACGCTATTGGTGTGTAAATAAGTTGTTAATTAGATTTTACATTAAAATTGTTGGCAATTTTCAATAATTCAATGTACTTTTTATCCAATAGGTGCCTATCTTTGACATTCGTGTAAATATATTTGACGTAAAAGCTAAAAATTTTGCCCTTTCCCTTCGTCAATACAATGAATATAATGATTATTTTGCTTTCAATGAGATTATTTCAGATTGTTTGGTATTCACTCTGCTGAAAACGTTGCTTTGTAACTTGAATATGTAATTTACACTTTTTACAACTTACATTTAAGCATAATTTAAGTTAGTTAATAGGAATCAAGGGATTCCATCCCTTAAAATGTAAGTCCGACCCGTGAAATTTGTTAAATTTTGCATATCGGCAAATATTATATCTCCCGAACCCCTTATTATCTCTTGGTGATATTTTGAAGAAATGTAGCTAGTATCTGCAACTAGCTAACAAAACAATAATTTAGAACCTAAGTCTGATAGGCTTTTGTCTAATTGGTTTTCCGCAATGCCTGTTTTTGCCGTGAACATAGGGTAAATTTCTTTTATTTTTCCATGTACATTAGCTGCGGTAATAACCCCTACCCCCGTTAGGTTGTATGAAACATGTCTAGTTGTCGTTTTTAGTTAATTATGGTAATGTAACCGAATAATTGACAACCAACGGACCCTTATAACGAGTTGTTGCACAGGATTCTTAAGCGTGACATTTCTCCCCAAACGGAACCGACTGTTTTACGTTGGTTGAGAATTTATACTTCCTGCACTACCGACGGACTTTAACTTGGGTTTTTAACGTCCTGTTGGAGAAACTGAGCAACCGATTTCTTACCTTTGGCAGCTCACGGTGTGGCTGACTATGAAAACATCCCGCTCAAGAACGGAACCCAAAAGTTTTACCTACGGGCGGAGAAACCAAGTGGCTTTTTTCTTTATCCCGGCCTCCCTCGGTTGGGAACGATTTAAAAAAAAATATAATATTCTGGAACAGCATATCAACTTTAGGTTTGGGTCTCTTTGTGTTCTGGAAATGGTCGGAAATTACCTTAGTCAGAGTCTTGTTTTCTCGTGTGAACACTATCATACAGGGTCATTTTTCCTCCAGAGAAGAAAAGTTTTGCTTAGGATTCCACGACGGGTGTTGCGCGCAAGACAGGGAATGCTTACCCTTCACGAGAACCTGATTCCTCTCCTGTCTTGTCAAGGAGTTCGTGGATTCCAAGCTTTTGTTGTTTTTGTTTCCGTTTTATCTTTTAGCTTGTTTCAAATTTGTCTCGTCCCTTTGGGCTATGCACTTTCAATCTCTAGGTTATTCTACACTGGTCAAATTAGACAGTCCGAGTCGCGGTAATAGTTCGTCAGTTGTTATGCCAAATAAAGGTGCCAAGTTTCCTTATGGATAATATATCTTTCGATCGACTCTATACTCGAACCATTCAAACACATAACTTTGTTTGCATCCAGCATCGAAAATTAAGTTTTCTTATTCCCTTAGTGTCACGATTAATGATATTACTTCTTACCGTTCAGTTCGCAATATTTCAGGTATATTTAGGAGGGGAACAATTAAAACAAATCAAAATTTAGACACCAGGGACCGGTAACGGAGGGAGACCCACTTGAAAAGTTACGGGTTGGATAGGGTCGCAAAATTTAGCACTGAACTGGTCATCACTAACCATTCAAAACAAGTGTTACAAGGGGTATTTATCGTGAATCGATCAAGACATTTTCTTAACACAGAATGTCTTCAACGTCTCCCACTTGGAATGATGTGAATTTTACATCAATCACAACCGGAATCATTGCCTCAAGGATCAAGCTAGGTTGAATGTTAATACATCACGCTCAACCTAGTGGAGAAACCGAATGGCCTGTTTCTTTGTCCCGGCCGCCCTCAGGTTTAACATACATAGTTCGGATGTGACATCACAGGCAACTGACCAATCAAATTTCGCCATTTATTTTACTTTTATTGTCAGTATAGGTGATGCTTACCAAAACCGTCGGATTTTTACTTTGTAGTAAAAAAAAATTTCAAACGAATATAATTTGATACAGAAATATTGCATTTTGTGTTTATCTGTATTTTTTTTACCTTTCCCTGTATTTTCTACCTTCGAACTGTTTCTGTTACACAGCTAAAACTCGTTTTCAAATGCAACTCTTGAACTTCATAAAATTAAATTTGATTTCTTACTTAAAAATGAACTTTTTAATAAATTTTGTTGCAGGTATGTTACATGTAAATAATCATTCTAAATGTTAAACGCGACTCGATTTTGAGTTAAGTCCAAAATATATACGGTTAGATGAGATTAATTGATTATTGATGCCAGGAGTGAATCAATCCTGGGCTGCGCCATAAGAAGTAAAGGGAGGAAATCGTAACCCTATTGGGAGAGTATAGGGTTGTTTTAGTAATATGTTATTTTAAGTTAATTTACACTATTATAAATTATACATATCGTTTTGCCATTCAGAATTCAGTCACTGTGCTTGCTGACCCTGACATTTCCCAGATTTGATAAATTATATATAATTTTTTTTTATTCAACAATTATGTTTAATCATATGTAATTAATTGTAAATTCTGATTTTTCATGTGATTTTTTTGCTCTTTATGGGCGTTTTGATTCGCATTAAATATATGTTTTTCCTCTTCTTGTCTTATTGAAAGGACAATGTCGTTAAGCCACGTATTTAGCCCAAGAATTTAGTAAAAATATGCCCCCCCGAGGGAGGCCAGGGTATAGAAATAGGTCCTTTGGTTTCTCCGTCTGCAGGTAGAACTCCTGCTAAAGGGGCGTCCGTTAGTTCGAGCGGGATGTATAAATACTGGAACTCCCCTTCTCGAATGTTGTGCCGGGGAAAGAATAGGCACCGGGTATCTCCGTCCTGGAGGCACTAGTCCTCTAAGAGGCGTTCCTGATTGTGGGGATGTATAAATTCACAATCCGTCAAGAGGGAGACGTAAAAGACGCCCCGTGTTTAGGAAATGCCGCGTCTTTAGCACGTTAAAGACCCCTTATAACAGCTGATTTTTGAGCGGTCAGTAGACGGCCAGTTACAAGGCTAAATTGTCCGCCCCTATCCAACCCGCAATTTTTCCAGTAGCAGTCTAAAAGTCCCTCCCTTACCAGTCCCTTGCTCAGTCTACATATTGATTTATTGTTTAACTTGTTTTCGTCCTGAATTTGCATGAAATATTTGCCACTGGACGTTAAACAACAATCAATCAATCAATCAATAGTTAAAATAAGAAAAGTGGCTATAGTATACCAAACGAAATTTTTCAGGACAAAAACAAATTATCAAACTTTAAATCATAAAAAGGATGTGATTGGGATCAGTTCGGAGAATTTTCTTGCCACGGGATGCCAAAACAAATGTTGATAAAATATGGTGAATTTTGATATGCCAGAAAGACACGATCCACGCCTTACATACGAATTGTTTGGATTTGAGCGCTTCTTCTGCTATGTTTGGATATTGGACTTCTTATGTTTTAGTTTTAATGCTACTGATGAGAGGTTACTACTAGCATACCACAATGCTCTATTTTGAAATTCAAGATTAATTGGTAATTTTGTATTTATTACAAATGTATTACAATTATTCAAAAGCAAAATTTAGCTTTGTCATATGTTATTTCAAGGTTTACTTCTCATCAGTAGCATTTATTACACCCAAAGACTGTGTATAAATTCTCAACCCGTCTCGGGCGACCCCGAATGTTACTGCCGTGGCCCATGTTAATTGGAAGAATGACACGCTTTCAGTGGATCCCTGTCAAATGGTCTATACGTGGCCAGTTGTTCAGGATCAATTATCCGCCCCTACCCACAGTTAAACAGTTAAAATTATGCATCATTTGCAAGATAGATAATTTCCCATACATGTTCACCCCGCAACTTGTATATGATTTACTATTATTACTTGTTTTCGTTCTGAATATGCCACTGGACGTTAAACAACTAACAATCAACAATCGTATTTATTGATTTAAACTAGAAGGGGGATTCAAACTTTGTTAAATACCTGTGGAAATTACGATTTTAAAAAATTGTCCAGTCTGTAATTTCCGTTGTTAAGATGGTGCTGTGGTGTGTACTTGACATCGGTACAAGTAAAAATATAATAAATCAATGACATACGGAGATATGAAGGATGTTGCTTGTTAGTAATAAATAACGAAATATGTACTCTGAAACCTTAAAATTATTGAAATTGTAAAGATTTATTGAAATAAGAAGTAGGTTAATTAATTAATAGATATTGAAATTTATAGATACTATTTCGATGCATTGTACTGGTTTATGTTGCGTCAACTTAACATTGTATGTATGTACTGTACGTAAATGTACTGTGGATAATGGTATAATCAATTAACGTTTAGCTGTAAGTCTGACGTTGTAATAGAAAAGTATGTATGTATTTATCATCGACGGAAACACGTGTTGCTGATTTATATAGTATGTGACATATAATAACTATTTGGCGGATACATGTATTATGTGAACAGTCGTTGTCAAGATGTGATTTTTTTCGTTTCTGTTTGGAAACAAATCTTGGATAAATTATGGATTTAAAAATATCGAACAACACATTTAAAAATAAAACTTGGACCGAAAGTTTTAAAAATTCAACATCAAACGAAACTGTGGTAAGCATATCTTCGACCAGAAACTTTATAAACACAATTAAATGCAATGAGACATCTTCCGGTGGGAAATATGACGCAGAAGGAGCACTAAAATTCACAGTTGCCGTTGTTATGGTGTATGGAATAGCAGTTATTGGAGTATTCGCAGTAAGTTATATTAGTAGAAGAAAACCTCAGAACTACGACGTGGATAAACAAGCAAGGTATTATGTGAAAAACATGGATGATGTACGAAATAATTTAGAAAGGAAAAATAGATTACATTCTATCAATATGTTGCTTAAAAATATTCACGGTGACAGACAGCAAGACATCAAAGAAAAATCCATACACCAAGGAATACTTTCTTATGTAGCATTTCCAGTAATGGTGGCTTCAGGAGGAACAAAACAGTCGGGCTGCAACGAAACAAACGCTAATTCTTCCAAGCCTACTTTGCTCTCACCAAACTCTGATTATTTTAGCAGCGAATCGTTGACAGTTTTAAATGAACAAAATGAAAATGACGACGAATGTGATCAGATGTTTGTGAATGATGACAAAACAGAACATTCTAAAAGTGATTTTTTATACCCATTTCATTAGCATAAACAAATGTTGTATATATATGTACCATTAATTTTTATTTTTTACAAGTTTTCTTTTTGTCAACTTTGTTTTAGTAATTTTTTTCTCAGATGTTAACTTTTACTCTTAATGTAAAAGATATTATTCTGGTCTCCCGTCTTTTGGCAGAGATCATTCCGGATGAAAATTATCGCGGAAAGCTATCAGCCCGAATAAACTTTAAATTTACAATCATGGAAGCTGCAGGTAGACGGCATTACAGTCTCGGACAAAAGTCAGCAATTTCATGATTAATGATTTAATGTTTATTTACTAATAAAGAACAACGTGTCAGTCATATTATGATCCCAAACTATCATATCATTCTGGGATTAGGTTTCACCGCCTACAGGTAGAACCTTTGCTAAAGGGGTGGCTTTTTGTTCAAACAAGGTGTATAAATAATTGAACTCCCAAAGGTTGTGCCGGGAAATTATAGGCACTAAAATGTCCGTCTTGAATGCACTAGTCTTATAAAAGAGGCGTCCCTGATTGTGGATGATGTATAAATTCACAATATGCCCAGAAGGAGACTCTTGCCCATTGCGTACTTTTTTGTGTATAGTGGAAATACCAACACAGACACTCACACAAAAGAACAAAAAAGATATGCACGAAGAAACTATAGACATAAGTGAAAAGCACATCGAATTATCCGTTGTCACTTACATCCACAAAATATGAATAGACAAGTAGCAAACAAGGAGTTAAAAAGAAGAAATGGAATATTTCAATGAAACAGTAACTTGTTTTTACCTCCGGCATTGGTATTAACAAGAAATTGTGTTATAATGGAAAAATAATGTATCAGTATGCATTAGCAAAGACATGCATAAAATTATCGTAAACAAACTAACAAGATATTATTTCCATATAGCATACTTTAAGAAGTGCATGTACTTAACATTATTAATGCAGTTTTGAGCAAATTGATTTGTCTCTTTGTGGTCCTCTATCAAAATTGCGTCCTGACATCCCCGCCATTCAACCAAGATGGCCACCATTTCTAAAAAGAGAAGAAAAAATGCTATGTTCTTAAAAAAACGTCTCGTCATTGCAACCGAATTTCGATGAAACGGCCCACTTCCAATTTTTATACGACATTCCCGCCCGCAAACAATGTACAGTGTAGCTCCACCATCCGAATTATTTAAAAATAGCACGCTCCAGGGAATAAAATACCAGCCTTTTTTGTTTAAATTACAATCAAACGTTGTGCTTGTATATTATCTAGTTAGGTTAGTCTTTTTACAAAATTTGCCCCCCCCCTCCCCCCGAGGGCGACCGGGGTAAAGAATAGGTCGTTCGGTTTTACCGCCTGCAGGTAGAACCCCTGCTGAAGGGGCGTCCGTTAGTTCGAGTGGGAAGTATAAATACCCGAACTCCCCTTCTCGAAGGAGAAACCGGGGGAAAAATAGGCACCGGGTATCTCCGCCCTAGAGGCACTAGTCCTCTAAAAGGGGCGTCCCTGATTGTGGGGGATGAATAAATTCATAATCCGTCAAGCGGGAGACGTTAAAGACACCCCGTGTTTAGGAAATGCCACTTCTCAAGCACGTTAAAGACCCCTTGTAACAGCTCATTTTGAGTGGTCAGTAGGCGGCCAGTTACAAGGCTAAATTGTCCGCCCCTGTCCATTCCGCAATTTTTCAGTGGCAGTCTAAAAGTCCCTCCCTTACCGGTCCCTTTCTCACAATCTACATATTGGTTTATTGTTTAACTTGTTTTCGTCCTAAATATGCATGAAATATTTGCCACTGGACGTTAAACAACAATCAATAAATCAATTGTAACAAAATTTGTCCAGTATCTTCAGTTAAAAAAAAAAATGGAATTTTTAAGTAAAAAAAGGGACTCATCACCGAGGGTGGCCGGGATACAGAAATAAGCATTTCGGTTTCTCCGCCTGCAGGCAATATCCGTGCTAAAGGGGCGCCCCTTGGTTGAGTGGGATTAATGAATTCTCAGCCACCCAGAGAGTATCTGGGGGCAGAAAATAGGCGACGAAGTTTCTCCGCCTTCGGTAGAACTACTACGTCTGTATTCTACACTGGACTTGAGTTTTCAGTTTCATTTAGAAGGCTTAATTTTCGGACCTTATCCAACCCGTAATTTTTTTCCAGTGGCCGCCTGAAAGTACCTCCCTTAATTTCCACTACCCTGCAAAAAAGGTTACATATTAACTCATTGTTTTTGCCAGAGGTCGTCCGGGGTATAGAAATAGGCCGTTAGGTTTTTCCGCCAGTAGGTAGAACACTTCCTAAAGGGTCGTCCGTTGGTTGGGCGGGATGTATAAATTCTCAACCCTTCTCCAACGGGTGCCGCCGAGCCTATTGTTGGAAAAATGCCATGCTCTCAGCAAGTTAAAGATCTCTTTGAAACATTTCGTAATGAGTGGTCCGTAGGTGACCAGTTGCTAAGGCTAAATTTCCCGCCCCTAGCTAAACAGTCTCATTTTGGTTTCCATGGCTATTAAATCCCACGACTTGACCCCCAACCAACGAGCACCTTTTATGACTTTTACGATTTTTTGTTTGACAATTTGTTCACGTCCTGAATATGCAAGAAATATTGGCAACTGGTCGTACGTAAACAAAAATTAATCAATGAATGAATGAACGTGTTTCCGTCCTGAATATGGCTGAAATTTTGCCCGGTGGACGTTAAGCAACAATCAATCATACGGTGAAATTGTGGTATCAACTTGACAACATCTTATTCCATTACGAAAACTTTCCATGAACGTGCTTTCCAGAAAATGCGTTTATTAGCACATTTTTTAAAACTTTCAAACCAAGACGGTCACCACAGGCCGACTGCGTTTACCATTTCACTGTATGGTTTCCTAAACATTAAGTTCGAAGCCATCGCACCAAATTCCATTTTACAACATGCATAAATAATTGCTGCCAAAGATAGCTTTTGTATGCTTAATATTTTCAGAATATTTGCATGTACACACATTTGCATTACAAGTCATCTGATTTGTTAGCATAAATATACACTGACATTATATTGCGCAAATGTGTTTTTATTACGATGAACTATTGTTAATTACCTTGTTAATCGTGCATATTCTGTCAAAATGTCAATCAGACAAGCATATAGCAATAGCTGTATCATGCAGGGCAATACATGTAAGCATTATTATAAATAACATGTGTTTTAAAGGATAATTATATGAGAATTTAAGAAAATCGTGGCTAAGTGAACGGCTTCCGCAATTAAAAAATTAAGCATAAATAAATGAATAGAAAATATTTATCTAAACAGGATAACCACATTAGCGGCAACTATTTCATGAATATTCAGCAGGAGAACAAGTTCAAAGATTATCAAAGTTATCGAATGAAGGAACATATCAGGGTTACGGTTGTTGACTCCTACCAGAAAAAGGGAGTGATGGGTATAGAAAAAATTGGTTTTTATAGGGGTATTAGCCATTTTTTTTCCAAAATCCACTAAAAGTCTCAAACGTGCAGGGAGTTGGTATTCTCCAAGCACATCATTGTCTATGGTCGGACTATTCCCTATTACAACCCGGAAACACCATTAACGAGGGGGGCTTCGCCTATTCGCCATTTGGGGACCGTTCTGGGTCGAGCTATGGGGACCGCTCCGGTGTACATATAACCACATAATTTAAGGTTAATCTTCCTGTGTTTGCTCAAAGAAATAATATTTATACTTAAGTACATACAAAAAGTAATTGTAATACACGCAAAACAAAATAGTGAATATTTTTTACAGTGTATAATGCCATTACATTTCAATTTAGAAGAAAAATCGCCAAATTCCATGTGACATTTGAAAACAAAGATGTGTTAAAACAAAAATGTGTTTGTCAAAAATTCATTTCGAGATTCGGAAAAAATGCTGATTACAATTGGAAGAACCTGTACACAGAATATATACTCATGGAAAAAAAAGAAACTGTACATCCTATAAAATTTGATTTATTCTAAAATTAACTCATTTAAATATACCTTTGATTGTTGCATTTAAATGGTGTTTACCAATTCGAAACGCTTCAATAAGTTTTGCACGATTTTTTCAAGTGTCATCAGGGTATTCCATATTTCTACCTTTTCTGACTTCAGTTCACGTCCTTACGCATTTGGCGATTCATTTCCCTTCAGAAGGTTTGTTTGCACCTTACACACAGAAAATCATCTTTATTCCGATACATTATCCATTTTCCTGATGCCACGGCTCTCCCAAGAT
>JAULBM010186272.1:0-17618 GCA_032357055.1 Geukensia granosissima
AAGTTACTTGCACTTTTTTCAATCTACAAAATAAACACTATTTTATAAGAATACGACAGACAGTTTTTCTTTCATAACTTTTTTAGCCGTTCCAACAAACTCTGACATAGAGTATAGGTATTCTGGAATCCGATGTTTTGCTCCCGCTACTATTGACATGGCATTTACAAAGGGCGTTGATGTAATCACTGATGACAGTTAATCATTATTATTGGAAAAATTGTACATTTATCTAATAATAAATGTTAATACCAGGGACCATCAAAGGATTAAAAGATGACATGTCAGTACCAGAGGGCTGTTGATGGCAGGATAGTACCCAAAACCTTTGAGGCATTAGCAGATTGCATGCGAGAAGAGAGGGCTGCTAATGGCATCTTAGAAATACAAATTACAAAGTTCGAAAGATGTAAACCGGTATCTTTCCAACAAATAATCCAGTACCCGAAAATAAAAAAGAGCATACAACTCAAGCACGGGAAAGCTTTTACGACCTCCACACAGTACAAGAGAAAGCTTTTATAAGCTGCATTGCAATACTGCATGTAAATAAATGCCTTACAAGTATTTCTTAATACAACACAGTTGACGAATTCCGGAATATAAAACTAAATTCAACTACAAGGAAGCCATGTTAGGCTGCTACATTGGTCGTTTGGTTTATTCTATTATTTTTTCCGTCGTCATGTTTCGTTGCGGAACACACATTTACGGCATTGGTACTAATTGTAACATTAATAACAAAGAGACTGACCTGCACCATTGTAAAACTAAAGGTAATTATTATTTAAAGCATCCAATATACAAAGTTACCAATATTGAATAAATATGGAAATTTTTGGGTATGTAATTGTACATTTGAAGGAGTAACCTCTCACCGAAACGTAATTTGTCAAAGATCCAAACATAGCAAAAGAAGCACAGTTATCCAACCAAATCGAAAATGAGAAGCCAAATCCGTCGTCAGGAACAACTTCCAAGTTCAATACTTTTCGAACCCTTTCATGCATTATTTTCAGAGATACTAGTATACAAAATTACCAATGTTTAAGACATATAGAGAATTTAAATATGCCAAATTATGAAGTGCAAAAAGGCTTTCCATAATTAAGAATAAGCGACCATATTGTCGATAGAAATAGGTAGATATAAAAAAAAAAAACGAGAATAATACTTCTGTTTAATATGAACAAATAATATTTATGATGAATAACAACTTCTTTTAAAAGACTTCCATGCTATGGACAAAATCTCATTAAATAGATTTCTGAGGACTCTTCACCCCTTAGACCCTTGTGACATTAGAATAGCTGCATTCTTTATAAAACATTCATTAGAACTGATTAGGGAGTATACAATATTATGCGGTATTACTTTTGGATTTTGCATCTATATTTCTCAGAACACTGCTAAAAATTTTTGTAATAAATAATAATGACAATAATTGTCATAATTGCTAATTATAAATGTATTTCTCAAATATTTATGTATGATTGCTTATTTATCTAAATGGGAATATATCTACATAAGGTAACCATGTTAATGATAGCCTCCTAAGATTATCTCATGTACAAAAAAACCACTTGAAAACATTCATTTAGATAAAATGGACTGCCGTTGGGGGACACTTTTTTTAATTTTTAGCTTTAATATCATGTATATGCGTAGAGGGATCTAACGTTATGATCTAAAAGAACGTGTATCTTTATAATTGCGGTAATTATTGCATGAACGCATCTAAATAATTAAAGACTGAAATGTGTAATTACACATAACATCAAACTAATCTGCTTAAAAAGAAACCTTAAATTATGACAACTTCTCTTATGATTAAGTCGGCTTATCAGCAATATTCCAGATAGACCAATTAAGATCCTCGCTTTTCAAGTCGTAGAAGTCGATCGATACTCCACAGGAAATGATATTGATGTTGGCTATGGAACAACACGTTATAGTCTCATTAGAGATCCAAGCATTGATCGAGAACAATGGTTTTTTTTCTGCTATCATGTTGTATCTCCACCATCATATTGGTGCATGTCTTCTGGTGTGGCGTTTGGTCTAATTCTTCCATTAAGAACACACAAAAGTGTGTGTTTTTGTGTATTTTCCTACTACACGATACCAATGTTTGATCTGAACCAAATGGACTTAGATAAGTGGGGATTAGAAATTAAATTTCAAAAAGATATAGATAGAAATTCTCTGCAAATTTGGTAAAAGGAGGAAATATGAAGTTGTTTCTATTTCGTCACAAGAGCATGAATGAATAAGTGTATTACAATTTAGGCGCATAGGGACCTAGCCTACTGCATATACTAACTAAATTCACAAATTCAAAGGGCCAAAGTGGTCAAAATTGTATGCAGGTGTTTTCAAGTGTAACTTACTAATATTTTTAACCAGTGGCGCGAAACTGCACTTTTTATGTTACAGTATCTAGTAATATTTAAGGTATCAGACGTGTCGGTTTTATCAGAACACTCCGCCTTGAATACTTTTGATACATTTGATATACTTTGATATATTTTGAAAACTGAAGTGATCACCTGTCTACAGTAAAATTCTGTTTTATATAATTCAAATCAGGTCATTTGATGAATCCATTTAACCAAAGAATTACATCTATTTGGATGCTATTTCAGTCAATAGACCCTTTTACTGTAACTGTGTTCCTGTTACTTTGGGCGGAAAATATCATATTTTCCCGGAAAAATGACGGTCAGAACTATTGTGTCGTCGACTTTCGTACACCCGGAAGCTGCTTCCACGCAAGCGTCAAAAGCAGGAACGCAGCATCAGTAAAAGGGTCTATTTCACAACACTCGTAAACCATGTGGGTATAAACAAAATGTGATATTGTTTCAAATGCAAACGTTCACCGTGAATGAATATCAATCCGTTTACGCATTTAGAGCCCGTAGATTTACAGATGACGTAAATTATTAAATTAAAATTGCTTTGCGCAGCTGCTGCACGAAATGTCTTTTTCCCACAATACATTATGGAACAGAAAATAATGTACATTTTGCATACAAGAAAGATAAAAAACAATTGGGTGTATCAAAATCCTATTTTCATGCAGCCGACTTTTCACAGAGTAAAGCCATCCTCATCCCAAAGAATTGTATGTCACAATTTGGAAGTGTTTGATTGGCATTGTAAGATTAATTAATGTATCAACTTAAGCTTAAGTTAATACATTAATTAATCTTACAATTCTAGTGAAAGACCTGAGTTATTATCGCCCTTTTTGCCTAACTATTTGCCCAATTCCAAAGTTTACTTCGTGAAATTCAGGAAGAAAAAAAAAGTTTACAGAAAACAATAACTGTTGGTCCGATAATTGAACGCATATAGTATAAATACTCACCAAAATGCCTATAGTAATAAAGTCTTATTTTTTTTTAACTTTTTACAGCTTTTTAATCATTTTGGTCCAAATGGTATATATAGGCAATCAAAATCCTAAGACATTTTATGTCAGCTTTCACTAAGGAGAATCTAATAAACAATATCACATCTAAATCGTATACAAAAAATTCCCTATGAGGCATATTGACCCCTTTTATCTGAAAATGTAAAGATATTGACAAATGGGAAAATATTGAAATCGGATGTAAAATGGACATTTAAATATATTTACCATTTTTATCTGTTGTCATTACATTGAAGTTTGACCTACTGGAAGTACAAAAGGAGGTAATAACGGAAGGGCGAATTCTACAGACCATCCGTCCGCGAAATGTGCCTATACTTAGAAAGTTTACCTAAAAATTATATATATATATAAAGTTTATAGTTGAATGAATCAGACTAGCAATTGAGAGCATAAGTAACATATAAAATTTCATTTTATTACAGAATCATTGTAGTTTTTCTTGATTAACTTTTAAATATTCAAAGTTGCTTTAAATATTATATATTATCTATAACATGCAGATCTTGATGTCCCGATTGCATTTGAATGCATCATCAGATCACAATTTAAGGCCTTGCGTTTTTGAACACTATTTCTCGATATGCTAAAACTGGGTTACACGCTGAAATTGGGTTTTATAAGATAGGGGATTGAAGAAAACATAAAGTAATAAACCATCGCCAAAGATTAGAAAAACGTATTAACTTTCAAATTAAAGACACAACAGCCAAAATCCATCTGAGGATAATGTGATGACGGACAAACTTTCAATCTATAGACACAATAGGTAAAATCCATGTGAAGATACATGTATGATGGACAAACTTTCAGTATATAGACACAATAGGTAAAACCCATCTGATGATATATGTATGATGGACAACCTTTCAATCTATAGACACAATAGGTACAATCCATCTGAGGATACATCTGATGACGGACAAACTTTCAATCTACGGACACAGTAGGTACAATCCATCTAAGGATACATTAGATGACGGACAAACTTTCAAGCTATAAACTCAAATAAAATCCATCTGAGAACATAAAATTATGTGCTGACGGACAAACTATATATAGACACAATAGGTAAAACATGACGGACAAACTTTCAATCTATAGACACAATAGGAAAAACATCTGATGACGGACAAACTCTCAATCTACAGACACAATAGGTAAAATTCATCTAAGGAAAACTGTGATGACGGACAAACTTTCAATCTATAAACACAATATGTAAAATCTATCTGATGATACATGTGATGACGGACAATCTCTCAATAAACAGACACAATAGGTAAAATCTATCTGATGATACATGTATGACGGACAAACTTTCAGTCTATAGACACAATAGGTAACATTCATCTGAGGATACCTTTATGATGTACAAACTTTCAATCTATAGTCACAATAACCAAAATCTATTTGAGGATATTCGTTATGATGCTACAGACAATACATGAAATATCCATCCGAGGATAACTGTGATGATGGACACTGCCTCGTTCGTGGAATGATTAGCGCGCTCGCCTTGAGTGCCGAAGGTCGTGGGTTCGATTCCCTGCAGTATTTAGGAGTAAATGGAAAGAACGGCGACACGGAATCAAAATATTATGTCTAGGTAAAGTGACATGTCTTAATTCCTGTGGACTGTTGCTTTCGTGAGCCAGTACGTTAAAAATCAAACATCATTCTAAGCGCGTCGGTCTAATACAAAGCAATCATATTTTTTTTATTTATATGATTTCGTTCTGAATATGGAGGGTTTATTTGCCACCAGACGTTAAGCAACATTCAATCAATCAATCAATCTATAGAAACAATAGCCATCTGATAATACACGTGATGATGGGGACGCATACATCAGTTTTGTCAAGGGTTAACAAATTGGACATATATATAAATGTATCGATGCAACATTATTTTAATATTGAAGTTATTCTGTCAATGTAGAACTAGTTGATAAATTAAGACTTGCAAAGAGACAGCCATTTAAAGTTCAAATTATAAATAATTTAACATCTATGTTTAGACCTTCGGCAGTGAAAAAAGACCTACACGGCGAAAGACAAGCTGCAAAAAGCCCCAAAAAATTAAATGAAGAAGAATTCAAGTAAAACAATATAAATTCTTGATAAATTTTCGTAAGTTTCTGGATAGCAGATTTGTTATTGGCTTTCCTCTTGCTGTTTCGCTTCTATTATTTAATTTACACATTCGTTGATCCGTAAACGTCACTTTAACATTATGCAAATTGCCCTTAATAAAATATAAATCAATATACATAAAACATATTTATTTCCTAAAACAACATTTAATAACAGATTGTATCTCATACAACCAAGAGTGACATAAAATAATATAATTTCCTTCTGAAGGATTTCATTCCATATAAGTGTATCTTTGAAAATAAATATAGCTTTAACATAAAAATAAAAATAAAAAACTCTCCACAGAGCTAAATATGGTATTACTATACAATACATTATAAATGTCAGTGTAATGATAAATGCTTGCAAAAAACATTAAAAAATGGTCAGCCTGCTTTATAAATCAAATAAAAAAAAAATTCAATAAACACTAATAATGTCAGAGAAAATTGAAAAACAACATTCTTCAAGAAGGAATAACATCATGGTTGCTATAGCAATTGTAAAATTTATAAAGTTTCTGTTGCATTTAGTTTCTTTTAAATTTTCTGTTAAATGAAAAATATTGGCAGACATCCTATCAACCACAAAAAAAACGATTTTATATTTTGTTGTCTATCATTGTTGATTCGTTTGATATGAAAGAAAACTTATTGTGACTATCAACCACACAATTCGATTTTATATTTTGTTGTCTATCATTGTTGATTGGTTTGATATTAAAGAAAACTTATTGTGACTACATCGATTCATTTCGAAGCACACAATAAGACAAAACGAAGACAGTTCCTTTTTTATTGAGCCAAGCTATGGTTTCGAAAAATATTTCCAAATGTGAATATATAAGGATTAAAAAACTGATGAATTAGGTGATCTTTAGATATCAAATAAATTTAGAAGCATCTAAATATGAAATCTGATGGAATATTAAATAACCTTATCGTATACAGACCATAATATAACCTATAATCGATTGCAGATCAATCTTTTAAATGTTCTTTAAATCCACAGAAAATTAAAATAAATTTGATTGTCTAAACCTGTATACTACTTTTATTCAAAAGAATAGACATCTGGCTAGAAATGAGATAATCTTTATTTAATTATTACATGACATGTATAATTTTTCGTCATATTTTGAATGAAAATGAAAATTTCTAAACAAAAACGATGTCCAGATTACCATATTGATTATTATAATCTATGACATAACTCAAGAAAAATAACCTAAAACACCCACAAGTACAAATGATTTTCCGCCCCGCCCCCTATGCTGGGTATATATGACTAAGAATGATAATGAAGTAACAATATTTAAAACTGTATTCAGTATGAAGTGAATAAAATTAAGAATAAAGTGTCAGACATGCATTTCACTGACAGGTATAAGCAAAATTTACATACAATTGCGAAGACTTCCATTAACAATAAATTTGATTATAGTTGAGAATAACTTCGAACGTCAACGTAAAAGATCCTTTTACTGTAAGCGTTCCTGATCACGAAGCTTGCGTCAAAACAACTTCCGGGTGTACAAACATCTACGACACAATAGTGTTGACGTCACATTGTTCGGTGGCGTCATTTTTGTGGGAAGTGTATCAATTAACACCCCAAAATAAAAGGAACGCAGCTTCAGTAAAAGGGTCAAACTTCATTTCATCATAACGTTCTGTTTAGCATATCCCTGTGAATTAAACAAAACTGTTAACATTTCATATTGTTACAATGACTTGTCTATAAAGACATATCACCTCTCTTTGTATATACTCGGAATGTCTTCCTTGACTTTCTATGTCATGATCACAGACAAAACTCATATAGTTTATAGAATCTGTACGCACATCAGTTCAAAGTTACTGGTTCTGACTTCACATGTTGGAGTTTACGAGAAGTCACGGGTGCTGCGTCATCTTCCGTAAACGCATATTTATCGACCTCTCCGTTTTTGTCCTTTTCTTTATTCTTCTTAACATCCGACGGTTTTGGTGATGTTTCCGTTGTGTCATTGGTTTTCTTTTTCATACTTAGGTCCTGTGGTGCGTCGTTGCCGTAATCCTGTATTTGTGATCTATAATGGAATAGTCCATTCATACTTTGATAATGTGCCATAGGAGCATAAGGATGTAGTGGTCTTTCAGGTATGTGGAGAAGCTTTCTCGATTTTTCACCTGACGACAGCACGTTTCCTGCATGACTAACAGGTGGTTTTGGTAAAAACGGTTGAGTGAACGATTTTGAAACATGATTGTCTTTCCCATTTTTATAAATTCCAATTTTTAAGGCCGGTTCATTGTCGTTCTTTGGTTTCTTTACCTCACTCGGGCCAGATGCGTCAGTTCCAGCAAAGTTCTTGTCACCACTGCGTTTTTCACTAGAATTGACGCTTTTTGCTGTTCCGTTAGTACCGTTTTTGCTAATGTTCGGAGTCGTGCTATCGGCATGATTATCAATAAGCAACTTTCCATTATGTTGAGTTAACGTTGATTTTGATGACTTTTGCATTGTAGTAGGTTTTGATGAACATTCCAATGGTTTATTTGCAAGCGTGACTGTACTGTCTGGTCGTTTTACAGGCAAGCTTAGAATCTGATTTTTTGGTTTTGACAATGAAGATTCGGTATGTTTTTTTTCAAATTTATCCTTTGATTTGAATCCTAAGAGTAATGCCCTTTGTGGGTTTGGCACATTAATTCTTGTACACGATGTGGTATCGATCTTTTTCGGTATTTCGACAGGGCGATTAGTTCCCTCTGCTGTTGTTGAGACAGGTGTGGTTGAACTAGTATTTGCTTCAGTAATTTGTATGGCGCTCGATGTGGGTTCTGTGTTACTAGCAGATTTAATAGGAAGTGATGTCGAAACAACAACAGTAGCCTCAGTTTGCTTCGTTTCCGTTCTTGTCTGAGCGTCTTGTATTTTGGCGGAATCTTTTACAGTTGATGATATCTGTTTTTCAGAATGGTCCTTTTCTTCCGAGGCTTTGCTACTGCAAGTCATCTCAACTATATTTGTGTCGTTAGAGATATCTGAAGTGATGGTTGCGCATTCACTGCGCTTAAGCCTCTTTGCCGGATTCGTATACACTGTGTAAAACAGTCGCAAGGGTCCTTTCTGAAGAAGAAGAAAAGTATTTTGAAAATCCCGCAATATTCACGACCCTATGTCACCTGTACAATTTATTGATGATAAATAATAATTCAATCAACTTATTTTCTCTAATGTTGAGAGGAAAATATCACGAAAATATTTTTTTATTATAAGAAGAAAAGGAATGGAATAAATAACGAAACATTAGCTTCTCATTTCGCATATAAATTTTTTCCTAAATATCATAAAAATATCTGCGTTTAAAGCACATCTCTGGATTAACCACAATAGCTTGGAACTGAAACATTAGAAGTTCAATTCATTGTACATTTCAAGACAATGCTTATTAAACAATACTACTTATAAAAAAAGAATGAAATTGAATACAGATCCCTTAACGCCTTGATTCGAAAAGGTTTGTCAGTACAAAATCTGAAAAGACCACTATTTCCTCAACCCATTTTCCATAAGCGGAAACAACAGAAAAGACACCCATAGCACGGGAACCTTAACACAGCATTGAATATAAACTTGGAAATAAACTTTAATATAAACTCCAAATTTAGTTTTATAAAGCTTCTTTAAGTCTAGATTTCCCAATATTCAATTGCGTTTATGGGGAATACGACGAAGGCCAGGGAAGGGGTTAAAACTGTGTATTCTGTGCCTTTTTACAGTCTGTTTACTTTATGGTAACAAATTTTATTACAATTCAGACTGAAGGCGAATCACATGTTTTAAACCCCGGCATTTACAATTAGACACCGAGCTGTATCTATTTGATAAAATGTTTATATAATAATTGTATATTAAATTCATTTCTGCATTGAAGTTAAACAACAGATTAATTCTTGTAAATGCAGAAAATAAAAAAGACATGGTTGTAATAACTGTAATATGTACATTTTCACTCAAATATCATGTTGTTTAAAACAAAGCGATGCAAATAACTAAATAGGCATTAAAATCGAAAGATCGAAAAATATATTTTAACAGGTTAAGTAAAAAAGAATATTTGTATTACAATAACAAAATCTGGAATTCCGGCAATAAGTTTCTGTGTCTATGCAGATTTTAAATCTCATCACTTCAGCATTACATTCTCTTATTTTGTTTGATTTATTCTTTAATTGTAATAGTAATATTAAAATAAATTAAATAATTGCATTGTATTTTTAGTGAACATTTTTTATACACCTTATTATATTTCCTCCATATATAAACAAAAGATAATAGAAACACTGTGTACTAACAACATACCCTTCTCCACATATAGATATAAGCAATATCCATCAAACTGTAATGGTCTTGAAGGATTTCGTCGGTGTGGTATACATCAATCTGAGATAAAAGTAATAATAGTCTATTAGAGCTTATTATTCTGCCAGGCTTTTGTATTTTCAATATTGTCTTATTATTTTAAACACTTATGTAAAATAATTTTCCTAGTTGCAGGTCATCTATATGACTATTTTTAAATTGTCGTTAATTATCAGTATATATTTTGAAATCAAAATTTCTTTTAAAAACAATTCAAAGCCTCACTTTGGGTCAGCTGCAAAGTTAATGAAATCAAAAAAAAATTTTCTACTAAGGTTTTGGTTCCTTCTTCTAATTTTCTGGAAAACTTTACCGGCAATAGGTAGTCCTACATATATATGATTCGTGAGAAATTATTTTTTAAATTTTCTTATTATCCTTACATAATGGAGATGCTCTATCAAATAAAGGATGAATGATAGGGAATAACATTACGCGTTGGTTTTTTTTTCTTATTAAGTATGACTTAATTGTTCATTTTGATCACAAATAATAATTAAGATGAATTGGCACCCTGTATACATGAGTTATTATAAAATGGTTTCAAACGTCTTTTAAATAGGTCAAACATACCAATAAATGTTTGAGAAAATCTAATAACAATGAAAATATTCCTGTCAAATCCTAATCTTATAATTTACAATTGACAATAAACTTTATATTTCAAAACCGCAAGAAATAAGTTTTAAATGGTTGATTACACTTTAAGAATAAAGTAATGCCGGTTATTGATGGTTGAATGACTTCATATATAAATCATTTCATATACCTGATATCGGTCACACAGGTTGAATTTCAGGCGTATGAATTTCTTCAGATGAGATACGGTAAGTGCGGCAGGACACAACAAATATCGGCAATCCGTAATCTGCAAAGAAAACAATATGAAAAGAATGAAAATGTTAATGAAACATGATAGCGAAAGATTCCTAAGTCCTTAAACGTTGTAAACATATCCTCGTTAAACCTTTTACAATTGTATTTTTTTATGTTAGGGAACAAAGAATCATACAAGGGCAGTAGACCGCGACCCTGACCTTAATGACCTTTAAACGAGATTTATGTATCAGGTTGTGCCTTGTCACTATTTTCATGCTTTTATTCAACACATGAACAATTTTCTCGTAATTATGCAAAGACCTACGATAAACTGATGGTTAACTATATAATTTACTATGCCTTTTGACCATTTTCAATTATCTCATTTTTAACTTAATACCGTTCGATTAAATTCTGAAATATCAATTTGACGAATTATCGTGACTTTGTAGATTTTTTTCGTTATCGGATATTTGCATTTATTATTACACATTCAACATTATTTACACTTTATTACCCCCATAAATCTAATTCAGATTTTAAATAAATTACGTGAGAAAAGAATAATTTATTTCACATCACTGAAAGTTAATTCCGTTAATTATAATATTCATTATATTAAATTAAATATTTATTTACTAAAAACATGTTCTTGAAATGACATCTACTTTGAATGAAATAATGCTTAACATTTTTGTCCATTAAATACCTTCATAGCACCAGGCACGTATATAACATTATATACGTCCCTGATAGCACTAACCAACTTCATAATATGAAAAATGAATAAATAAATACATTTTATGTGTCATCATTTTAGCAAGAACTTGCTGAAAAGTTTTTTAATCTAACTAACATACAATATGTGCGTTCACTTGATTTAAACAGAAACAACAATAATGCATACATGAAATTCATTAAACATTGTTTTATAGAATTTTGCTCTATTTGCTAAAAATCTAAAGCACTCAAAATACAGAAAGACACGAACAGTATTAAAGGCAGTAGTTGCCCTGTCGTCGGCTTTCTATTTCGGTTTGTTTTTTTTTTTTATTGCTCTTTTTAAATCTTTGACCTCATATGTTTCGGTTCTAATTATATACTGATGAGAGGTTACTCCTTGAAATCCACATATAGCATACCCAAAATATTCCATATTTATTCAACACTGGTAATTTTGTCAAAGAAAGTGTATATATTTTTCATTATTATATAATCAAAGGAATAGATACTGAACATTGGAAGAAATAAAGGATAAATAAGTGGGTAGTGTTCCCTCAACCCCATATCCAAGTTCAGTGACAAACCTCCATTGGTAGTTTAGTAAGTTTATGTCATCAGTTGTTCCCCACATTACCGACTACAGTAAAAACATCTCTCAATTTATCCAACTTTTAAATTCATCAATGTAATTCGGGAGAAAACTGTGTAGATATGGAATCCATTGTGATATTTTCGAGACAACTTATTTGTGTCAAAGATTCCCTTGGACACAAATTAGATTCTCGAATATTTAATACTTGATGTATATATTATAATAAATGTTTTGTGAAAATTATTTTTTTTTTTGCAAAATCTGTAATAATAGTAGGTAAACTGTATAAAAATAAAATTGGTTTAATGCAAAACTCTGATACTAGTACACTAAAACATGTTATGCCCCTCTAAAATGCCAATAACCTACTAACATACATCTTATTTAAATGTTCAACGTTCAACCCGATTTTGATCGTTCCTAATCTCCGCCCATTGTGTTTGTTATTTACTATAACAATGTGTAATTATAATTCACAATAATGTATACTTCATACTTAGCATTAACTTTATTTACACACTCACCTCTGGTGAACTTTTAGAATCTCTTTTATCAGGAGATTTGGGTGGTTTACCACTGTAAAGATAGTAGATAGAACTGTTATTGAATTCGGTGGCTTAGGATGAAAGGAATGCAAACAGATTACAACTAACTGGATATGACTTGAGGTTGATAACGTGTGCAGTTTAGACAGATAAAATGCACAATTTAATTGCTGTATAGCCGAAATCTTATACCCGATGTTGTGATAGATAAACCTAGAGTGTTGCAATTTAACACACTTTACGCACATAAAAAAGAGATTAACCAGTTCAATATTTACACCTTTGTGAAATGTAGTCGGCGTTCTCAATTGTTTTGTAGTTGACTCTACTTTTGAATCTCGCAAAACACACACAACATCTAAAAGTTTTTTGACAGTTTAGAGAAAAAGAAGATTTGGTATAATTGTCCATGAGACAGCCATCTAAAATTGCGTCAATCTCAAACTTCTATAGGTTGGCCGTCAATAATGGACACAGACACCCAACGGCAAACTGTAAGCCCCCCCCCTCCCCCCAAAAAAAATTAAATGTGGTGATAATCAAATATAACAACTATCGGACAACAAGTAAACAATACAAAACAATTAACACTTAAACAATAAAAACAACTACATAAAAAATAAATATCTATACTGTGAAAATGAAATGTACGTCTAAAAAGTAGCAAATTAATATCAAAATAAATGTATTTAAGTTTAAAATAAACCAGTATCGTATAAGACAACTATTTTGCTTAATTTTTCACTGCATGAGGTCGAAAGCATGGAATGAAATTCATTGATTCGTCCGGCATCCCGAAAAGTTAAGTATATGAAATTCTTGGGCATTAGTTTAATGATAATTCAAGATGATTTTATGGCTTGGCTGTGTAATGTTCAAAATAATAATAAAAAATACTTGTAACTAAGATGAATAATTGTATTTTTGTCTAACAACCGTTCGTTCTTTCAAATAGCAACCTGGGAAAATCTTAACTCGAATGACTTACTCAGTACTTAACTGCAGTGATAAACTTATTTGTTCGTCACTAGAAAATATTACTCGTTCTCTCTGAACTTCTCCGTCGTCATCGATGTAGTACTCCGGCCATGGTCTATTGTTATCTGTGGTAAAATGAAATATATTCAATTGGAATATCATATACAATCAATCTCTCAATGTAGTGCTCTCATAGTTAGTCAAAAATGTGCATAATTTTCAAATTTCCGGACAATGACCAAACATGAGTGAAATAGAGTATAATTAATCTTCACATCGCCACCATTTTTCTCTTATGAGTATACAATTTTCATCACTGAAAGGTCAACGCTCACTTAAAACTGCAAAAGCTTCTCGTTTTAAAGAACCATAGGAGGTATAACATTTCATTAAACAATGTCAATATATATTTCTTTAATAAAGTATGCATCATGTCTTAATCGTCACAAGCGTGCCTTTTAAAGCAATTAGCAGAAGTCTTGTTGTACCACTTTGCATGATGGCTTCAGAAAAAACGTCATGACATCTTAAAAATGATCAGACCATCGAAAGCCAAATTTACGTGTAAAGCGCTTTTCTGGATTTATCTTCATCTGACATGTTAGGGTCAAACATATTAATAAGCCAACTGAAATATACAGTTCGTGACGTAGTAAACGTCGATAAGCCCAAATATGAATATAACAATCTGGGATATTTACAAATTACAATGTTGTAAAGATGTAAACTACATTCCAGTACCCGGAAATAAATATGAGCATATACTTAGGCACAAGGGCTTTAAATTAGTACTCACCTTCTTCCTCTTCGACATTTTCTTTGTAAAACTCTCGTCGTCTCTTCATTTCTTCTGCAAACAAGAAAACGCCAGTAAGTATTTCCATAGTGAATTTTCAGGAAACACTTAACGTTATTCTCTCAAAGACCATTTAACTATAGTTTATACCCACAATACGATTTCACGTAAAAATTCTGATTTGGACTTCGTGTATAAGAAAATTTAGATGTTTCAATAACACTACTTTTAAACTTAAAATTAATTAGGAATATAAAAAAGTTTAACTTATTTTAAAAAATCAAAAATGTATAACGTACACAAATGTTTTAGGCTCAAGCAATTTGTACTTGAGCCTTCAATAAGATAATTAAGACCACACGTAAACTAAGACTGCATAAATAAATTTTATTAAAATAATCTAAAAAATACAGAATGGTCTGTTTCACATCTTGCATCACAAAAGAAATTATCCACACAATATGATATATTTCAATTTTCATTTACATAAAAGATGTTTAACTGCTGCATTATAAATAATATTTTGGCACAAGAGGGAGATTTCTGTCACATTTGATTACTGGGGAATTCTTGCAGCTTAATGTTAATATATTATTAAACAAAATACATATGTTAAAGTTACCATCGGCGTGTGTTCAGCTGCTGATGTAATGAATAATAGATTGAAAGATGACGGAAAGAGAAAAACATCTGGCGTATATATGTAAAATATTTTTTATCATAACTAAAATTACTATGAATAGAAATTAAGTAAGATGAAAATCTGTTTTATGCAGACGAATACTTCCTATTGTAAAATGCAATAACCTATATAGTAATTGCAAACTGTTGATTTTTACCTTACCAGGTGTGTTATTGTAAAATTTAAGTTTTTTTTTAATTCCGCAAATATATATACGGTGCGAACATATTTTGAATAGCGCATATTAAGATATAGACCATATCAAATTATTTTCGCAAGAAAATTTATACCGATATAAAATTTTTGCATTCATAATAGAGTGGGCTATAAACTGTTTTGTCATGACGACGAGGTCACGTATATTGTACATATAACAGATCTTTCTGTTAGTCTGTAAAAATGAAACTGAACAATAAAGTAAAATAACAATTTGTTTAATACTTTTTATTCCACTTGGAATTTTTTCATGATAGATATAAAGATGTCATGCATGATACATATATAAATAGATAAGTTTAAACTGCTGTTTGATAACTAAATATTTAATATTCATATTCATTATTCACATATCAATGACGAGTCTTTTTATATATAAATAAGTAAGAAATAAAATACTAAATTGCTTAATAACTTTACTCTGCAAATGCGTTATACTTTGTAAAAGTGAAATGCAAAAGCTACTCAGCAGGACAATTATGTGAAAACTATCAATAAACCACAATCTGTATATAGATTTGTTTAATGGCTGACTAGTATTGAGCATTGTTGGAATAAAGAGATCTGACAATGCATAATATTAGGGTTGATGTTCAATAAAATTAAAATCCAATCTTGTAGAATTTAATCATCTGGAATGAAGTTTGTTAGGAGATTGAAACTGCGTTTTAGTTTTGTCATGCAATAAAATATATATTACCGAAAATTACATTAAAAGTAAAACTAATGATAAATCTTTTGTAATTAATGGAAACTGACAATTATAGTTATTGTAGGAAATATAAGCTTTAAGAGATTTCAATTTTTTAATTTATTGGTTTCTGGAGGGCGTCCCACTTTTTGTGTAATACACCGATTTCGGTGCTACCAAACGTTAGCTTAGTAAATAATATTTTGTTTTAATTTTTTAAATTTAATAGACAAATGAAATATACAAATTATATATATATATCCCGTGTCGTGACGTCATGACCTAGCCGGATAGAATATATAGGAAATCATAATAAATGTTTTACTGGGGTTTTCAGATTTTATCATGAACTCCAATTTTCTTGATTTATTTGGCCACTGGCGACGATACGCGCCTGCTATGATGTTCTCACCATCACAAAAAACATGCTAAAACTGAACTACTAAAGGCCCTTTTCAACTTTAAAATTATTCCAGCGATAAATCTAGGTAAAAATTTGCCGGATCATTTTTAAGTTTTTTACTTATTTTTCTAATTGTTTTCCGTGTTCTCTCTCATTTGTGTGTTTGTCTATCGATCTTATTGTTGCATTTCTTATCTATATATTGGGATCTCAACTGTGAGGTCCCGTTCCTTAGATCCAGGTTTCATTTTAGTGCTTTCACATTTTCATGACATGAAAGTCTCACTGAACGAACATTTTTACGTTTCTCGTTCAAATTTCAAGTCATTTACATTCACGAATAGCTGTATGATTTGTTTCACTTACATTCACGCTGATTTTTAAGGCTTTCCCACGTCACGCTTAATAAAAACGCCAATCACTATCATCTTAAGACCCTTTTGAGACATATCTTATAAATCTTAACATATACTTTAGACATCAGTATAAGGCATTGTATGTGTAATATACAAAAGGAGATGTTGTATGATTGTCTATGAGACAGGTATCCAAAACATGTTTAAGTAACAGCACAGGTTGTGCTAACGTAAGC
Source organism: Geukensia granosissima (assembly GCA_032357055.1). Lineage (NCBI taxonomy): Eukaryota > Metazoa > Mollusca > Bivalvia > Mytilida > Mytilidae > Geukensia > Geukensia granosissima. The sequence continues at coordinate 17,025 of JAULBM010186272.1, forward strand.
GAAATTTGATGTGTATAAAATATTTACTTATTACTTTGTTACAGCAAAAAACCATATGCTCATACAATAATGAATTTCTTAATTTGGAAACCTTTGTCCGGATCTTTCTCCAATGACGTCAGTCTTAATGGTAAATTGAATTCATAACATCATTTCCGTAAAATATCATAGCCATAAATTATGCAGTTGTAATATTTTCTCCGACAGGTGGTATCGAACAGATTAAAAGAAAAAATCTACATAATTCACTGAAATGCTACGGTTTCGTCTCGACATTTTATTACTTTTTAGCCGAATTGCATACTGCATTGTAACACTACAAGTATATGCTCTTAATTTTTCAAAGTTACCTTGAAAAAGACCTGGCACAAGTTTGTATACCATATCTTGTAATGTGTGGTCCATCCTGCAAAAAACATATACGAGCCATTCTAAACAATCATCTACGTTTGCTTTGCACTACTGGTCTTAAGAAGAATTGGTTTACTATTAATAGCATTCTTAAGTTTTTCCAAATAAAGGCAAGTAACTTTTCTAAGTGAAGTACTTGATATGCATTATCTAATGATGTGTGTGTGTGTGTGTGTGTGTGTG